>CM045553.1:26057021-26161495 GCA_024721245.1 Mitragyna speciosa | reverse complement strand
GATGATGTCAAAAGGGGGAGAATAAATGATATTTCCTATATACTTGTAAATGATGGTGTGTCATTTTGTTTATGAACTTTTGAGCATTGGTTTGTCATCATCAAAAAGGGGGAGAATGTAATTTTAGTTTTGATGATAATAAATTAATATAATACTAATTAGTTTTTAAGTGTGTTTAGCAATGGTTTTGAAGCATTAAATAAGACCCAGATGCATCAAATGAAGCACAAAAGATGAGCAAATCAATATTGACAAATTGCACAATTGAAGTGAGGTCGGCCATCATTTCGACCGTCCTAATGCATTGGATCGGTCGTTCTAAACACCTCTTGGCTACTAGTTCGACCATCCTAATGGATTTTGACAAAATGTTCAAGAAAAGGTTCGACCAGTGGTTCGGCTATCCTAACATGGGTTCAATCGTCCTAATGCTCATCCTAACCTAGGTTCGGCCGTCCTAACTCGGGATCGACAGTCCTATCGCCTATAATGGACTACTTTTCCAGTAACTTCAATTTGACCGTTTGTGACCGTTAAAGCATGTTTTAACCTCATTTCTCATCCCTATAAACACCAATTTGTATAAAAATGATGTAGAACCTTTACCTACATTTATTAAAAGCTTTCAAGAGTGATTTTGGTGTAAAAATACTCTCTCTTTTAGTGTACTTGTGATAGTTTGTGAAGTAGTTGATTGGGTTATAGTGTGTTCTTCAAAGTGTGAGTGGTAGCATTCAAATGCAGCTTTGTGAGGGTTGATTGAGTGAATTGTAAAACTCTTTGGCTCAACTAGAGAGTGCTAGCGTACGCAAAGAGTGATTTCTACATTGTACATGTTGATTTGCTTCAAAAAGGAGAAGAATGTAATCCTAGTTTTGATGATAACAAATCAATATATTACTAATTAGTTTTCTAATGTGTTTAACAATAGGTTTGCAACATTAAATAGGACCCAGATGCATCAAATGAAGCACAAAGATGAGCAAATCAATATTGGCAAATTGCACAATTGAAGTGAGGATCGGCCATCATTTCGGCCTTCCTAACACACTGGATCGGCCATCCTAAACACCTTTTGGCCCACCGGTTTCAACCGTCCTAACAAATTTTGATAGGAAGCTCCAAAATAGATTCGGGCTAGTGGTTCGACCACCCTAACGCACGTCCTAATATGGTCTCGGCCGTCCTGTCGCCTATAACGGTTAGTTTTTCAACAACTTCAATTTGACCATTGTGACCGTTGGAGCGTGTTTTAACCTCATTTCTCAACCCTATAAATATTAATTAGTATAGTAATGATGTAAAACTTTTACCTACATTTATTACAAGCTTTCAAGAGTGATTTTGGTATAAAAAACTCTCTTCTTTAGTTTACTTATGATAGTTTGTGAGGTAGTTATTTGGGTTATAGTGTGTTCTTCAAAGTATGAGTGGTAGCATTCAAGTGTAGCTTTTGTGAGGGTTGATTGAGTGAATTGTAAAACTTTTAGCTCAACTAGAAAGTGCTAGTATGGGCCAAATAATGATCCCTACATTGTACATGTTGGTTTGCTTCACCAACTTGTGAAGAAGTACGTAGTGGATTCAACTCTAAGGTTGAGGAACTTAGAAGTGAAAGTAGGTGTCGAGTTTGATACTGAACCACTATAAGATCAGTTATGTCTCTTTTCTTTTTTCTTTTATTGTTCATTATATTAATTATTTGTGATGTTTTTGTCTTATCATTATTGCTAAGTATAAGTCACTTAGGCAAAAATTGTCTAGTTGAACTGGGTTATAATTTGAACATAATTGCACTAGTTATTGAACAACCTAATTCACTTCCTCTTAGGTTGCACTTAGGGCCTGCACAAACTCACAACCAAAGGCCACAACTACTAGCAACCATTCAAATAGTTCCAAACCAAATCCCCACCAACCAAAAACAACCCTAGTCATTCCCCAGTCACGCTGTCATACTACCGCTAGTATAAACATCTCCACAGCCAATCGCCACCATAAACACAGCCACTCAAAACTGACATCACACTACCAATCATACGCACACATCAATTGCCACACAAACACACACACATAATCTGCTGAACACAAACAACAATCATCATCATCAATACAGAGTCACACAACAACTCACACACGCACCATCAAATTCACACACGCGTCATCAAACTCACACACACATACTAGTAACACCACCACCCATATCAACAACACCACCAAAATCACCACCCATCACTGCCTTACCCCACGCACTAACCACACACCATCACTCATGATCAAGCTCTAGCCCCCAGCGACCCATGACACCATCCACCACCCCTTTTGCCCAAGTCTAGGTAAAATTCATGACTTTCTCTTCAATTTTTGCATAGATTAACTGATTTTGGGTGAAGAAGATGATTTATGGAAGGGAAAATTGGTTTCAGTATGAAGGAAAATGAAGAAACCGAGAGAGCAAATGAGAGATTTTGGGATAGAGGTTGAATTAGGCGAAATTAAAAGTGAAGTTGGGGATGGAGAAGTGTTGTCTGGTTGTCTATCTGCTTGTTTGTTTTCATTCATTCTATTCTTTTTTTTTTTAGTTTTTGTAGTTTTAATTATTTTAAAAATAATAAAAGAAAACATGGAACCAGACAAGGAGATTAGTTTTATGTTAGATTAAATTATCTTTTGATTGATTATTACGTAATCTAGTTTAATTAATTTTATTTTGTTAATTAAGTTAATTTAATGGATTAATTTAGTTTTATTTTAGTTTTGGTATTTTCAATTATTCATTTTCCTTATCATGAGATAAGATTTATTTAGACCCTTATGTTATTTATTGGTGTTAGTATGCCCCTAAGAATCCTTCGTGCACTTTAATTTCTTTTTTTCGATTATGTCAATAATTTGCAATTTGACTGTTATGCTTGCTAAATTTTCAATTTATATCCTTCAACTTGCATGAATTTACAATTTTGTCCCCCTTCGTGCACTAGAGTTTATTTTATTTTTTATTTATTTTTAATAATGGTACCTTGATGCGTAATTTGTCTTGTTAGTATTAGTAGCAGATCTCCAACAGGAGGTACTTTTCTTACATTTTAATTTTCCTTCGGTGCTCCTACGTGTTTTATTATGTGTTTTTACGTGTTTCGTTTGTCGTATTTATTTTTTGAGTATTCATTAATTTTATATTTATTCTTTGATTTATTTTATTTGAAAAAATGTAATAGATAGTTTATAATTTTTATTTTATTTCTATTTTTAGTCTAATTAGCAAAATTTGCATTTTAGCTAGGCAAATGTAATTGACAAGTTAGATAGAATTTTTTAATTTTATTTTATCTCGCCCATCAAGATTGTAATGAAGATCCCCAACATAATAGTTAGGTTTTATGTGTTTTATGTGCTTTTGAATACTTACTCGCCTTCTTTAGGATCTTTGCATTTAGCTATTATGTCTACATGTTATGTGATCCTATTTGCTATACATGCTCTTATGTGTTTATTTATTTTTATTTATGTTTAATTCATATTTACTTGTTACACTACCGCACTAGTCCAATGCTAGTTGTGGTTTTCTCGTCTCCTCGCTAATCCAACACTAGTGATGAGCCTGTAGAAAATAGGTTAGTCCAATGCTAGATCCTTAAGTCCCCTGTGTGTTAGTTATATCTTTATGTGAAATTCATCCCATTACATACATCTTTCTATTTTTTAGAATTTTCTTTCATTTGCTTGATATTTTTTCCCTTATATTATTTCTCATTCTCATAAATATATAATGCATGACATTTAGACTTGCATTTTATATAGATAGGTCATTTGCTTGTTTAGGTTAGGAAGTGTCATCCCTCAAACACGGGAAGTGGGCAAGTATGCCATTCACCCCTCTGTAAGAAGGGAAAATTGTGTCACAGATCTGAGTCCCTCGTACCCGTTATATTACATTCCTTTTCTTCGATAACTGATATCTATATTTTATTTTTCATTCTTTTGTATATCATTTTGCATCACACATGACCTCTTCGATGTCTCATCTTGGATTATGCAATTAATGCGTTAATTTCAATTAAACTTCGAAGGGACATTTTGCCCTGTTTGATATCCCTTTCTAGGTCTAGGTTCACATTCATGTAGATACATCTAAATGTGATGAGTTTTTGGGTTGCATTAGCAAAATTTTAACTAAATCTCGCAACTAGTTTTAGCTAGATTGAAAAGATACCTTAGGTGTAAGCCTTTGTCTTCCCTTTCTTCAACTGTGATGCCCGAGCTCATTTCTCTTGTTTTCAACGACTTGAAGTCATCTAAAAAGGATTTTTTTAATTTTTCTTACTTTTCCTAAAAAATATTTTTTTAAAAGGCTTTTTCTAGTTTTATCACTTTTCATTAAAACTTTTTCTAGTGACTCAGTGTGCTAAAAATTAATACTAAGTGGAGACTACCTTTTCCATAAAAAAAAAAAAAACCCCCTTTTAGGTTCTATTTTTCAAGCCCAGATCACCGCATTTTCAATGTCCCATGTTAGGCTATTTTCTTTTTGTTCCAAAATAAAATTATTTTTCTAAAAAATATTTTTTACAAAAAGCACTTTCTTTTTCACACTCTTTTTCCGTCTTCGAAAAAAGGGGCACGACACTTTGGACCTTTACTTTTTGCCCTGGTGATAGGTCCTGTTGGCACCATTGTTTGATCATCCTTATGCTTGGATGCTCTAGCATCAATCTTGAAGGGATATTTTGTCCCTACCTATACCTATTCATGTCTAGGATTTGCATCTGTATAGTCACATCCGAATGAGATAAAATCTTAGGATTGCTTAAGAAAAGTCTCGACCAAATCTCGTAACTAGCCTTGGCTAGATAGAAAAGGTGTCTCAAGTGCAAACCTTTGCCTTCTCTTTCTTCAAATATAACTATTGGACCCTTTTCTCCCTTTTTTCAAAGATCCAGAGTCGACTAAAAAAGTTTTTGCATTCCAATATTTTCTAAAAGTTTTTTCTTGCTTTTCTTATTTTGTTAAAAAATATTTTTTGGTGACTTGGTACACCAAAACTTAGTACCAAGTGACAACTTCTTTTTGGCAAAAAATGTTGCATTTTTAAAAGTCTCAGCATTTTTCTTTTTTCCCAAAAAAATAAAAGTCGTTTTATAAAATATATATGTCTAAAAAAGACAACTTTTTCCCTCTTATTTTCAAATTTAGGATGTGACATGTGTTCTTGTGAGTCTTTGTGAGGTAAGTGTGTCGGGGTATTGAGTGCTATTTTAAGTGTGAGTGGAAGCTTTCAGGTATGGCAATGTGTGAGGGTTGATAGAGATTGTAAAACTCTTTGGCTTGACTAGGTAGAGCTTAGTATGAGTGATAATGGCTAATTGATTAGGTTTTTAGGTGTGTTTAGGTTAGGATTTACTTGGTTTTTCCCTTAATTATTACTTGGTAATTGCAATTTTTCTTTCTTTTGGATTCTTAAGTAAAATTTATACGAGAGCTACTCATTTGTATTGTTTTCTTTGTTTTGATAGGTTTTTGGCCTTTGATCGCCGAACTTCAAAGTATGGTTTGAGTGTACACTAAGTTGGAGAAGAGATTTCGTGAGTATAGCATGAAATTTGAAAAAAATAAAGTTCCTGTTTCCATCCACGACTCCATCCATGCTACAGATGAGGTTGCGGGTGGGAACAGGAGCATGGCTAAGAGAAGGAAGAAGTTTCTGACGCCGTGGATGCCATCGTGGTTGGGATCAGATGGTTTTCAACAATCCAACCATGGCATCATCTGCGCCGTGAATAACACCGTGGCTAGCACTAGATGATCACCATCACCCATCCGCAGCTGCAGATGGGGCTGCATATGAGTTGCATAAATGATTTTAGTCTTTTCTCAAGGAAAATTTGAAGGGAACCAACCCAAATATTAGAAAAAAAGAAAAGAACATATAAAAGACTCCTCTAGGGTAAAAAAGAAGGGGAAGAAAAAAAGAGAAAACGATAGAAGAGAAGACTCAAGAACTAAAGAGAAGAGGAATTGCAACAGTAAAACGGAAATTTTTGCATCAATAAAGAAGATTCAAAGAACATCACAAGAAGTTCGTTTATTGCTTTAGAACCTTGCATTATTTATGCTTGATAATAGAGTACCAGTCATTACTAGTACTTGCTAAGTCTCTGTAGGTATAATACTCGTTATTCCTTATACGCTATACTACGAAATGATAAATATACTTGCCTATAGCATCCATAGTTGAGCCAAGCAGATACCAAATTTTTTGTGTTGTTGCCAGGGACATAGGTAATATTAGGAAAGCTTTAAGTTTATTAATCTAGTCATTGTTTTTTTCATTCATAATTGTTCCATTTTTACGTATTTCTTTTAATTCTCTATTAATTTGGTTGGTTTGCACTGCTACTACAGGACTTAACCTAGTGTATGAATAGAAGTAGTGATTCAACTCAATTAGCATTTGATCCATAGGTTGAAAAAATATTTCGTCGAGTACTCAGGGAGAGACTTTTACAAAGAGCAAAGGAAATCGAACAGGAATATCAATAGCAATTGGAGATAGCTAAGGAGAACAATCCCCAAGCTCACATTCAAAATCCTCTGTTTGATGAAAATCTACTTAACCCGATCAATGTGCCATCACAACAACAGCAGCAGGAAAGACAAAGAACAATATCTAACTATGCTAGACTTTTACTCACTGGCACAGAGTCTAGCATAGTACGACCACGAGTAGCTACTAATAATTTCGAGATTAAGTCGAATGTCATCCAAATGGTCTAACAGTTCATACAATTTGATGGCTTGCCTGATGAAGATCTAAATGCCCACATGGCAAATTTTTTAGAGATCTGTGATACCTTTAAGATTAATAGGGCTTCGGATAATACTATTCGCCTAAGGTTGTTTCCTTTCTTACTTAGAAATCGGGCAAAGTAATGGTTAAGCTCCTTTCCAAGAGGGTCCATAACTAAACGGGACCAAATGACGAAGAAATTCCTAACAAAGTACTTTCCACCTGCCAAAACTATAAAAATGAGGAATGACATATCTCATTTGCCCAAATCAAGTCTAAGATATTGTATGACACTTGGGAGTATTTTAAGAAACTTTTGAGGAAGTGTCCACATCAGGGGTTACCCACTTGGCTGCAAGTCTAGACATTTTACAACGGGCTCAATCCAGTCACTAGGCAAATTATTGATGCAGCAGCAAGAGGGACACTTAATAGCAAAATACCAGAGCAAGCTCAAGAGTTGGTCAAGGAGATGGCCATGAATAGCTATCAATGGCAATCTGCGTGATCCCAGTCTAATAGAGCAGTTGGTGTGTATGATGTAAATACAGTCCCAGCTCTAACAACCCAAGTAGAGACATTGAGTAAGAAGATAGATGGAATGTCAGTTGCACAGAGATAACCTCAATTGATGCAATGTGACTTGTGTGGAGGAGGGCATAGTAATCAGGAGTGTAAGGCGATCGGTACTATGGATCATATAGAGGAGCAATGCTAATATATGAACAATACACCAAGCAACAAAATAAACTCTACAATAATACATACAACCCAGGGTGGAGGAATCACTCCAATTTTTCTTAAGAGAACCAAAAACAGCAGAGACAGCAACCCCAACTAGGTTTCAGCAACCACCTCCACAAGAGAAGAAATCTAATCTGGAGGAACTGATGACTAAATATATCAACTCCTCATACAGTCGTATGTAGGGAATGGAGACATCTCTACATAATCCACAAGCCTCCATTCACTACCTTGAGAATCATATTGGTTAGATAGCTAAGATCATTTCAGAGAGACCTCAAGGGGCACTTCCTAATAATATAGAGAATAATCCAAGGGAGCAAGCTAAAGCAATTACACTAAGGAATGGTAAGAAGTTGAAGAATTCTAAGGTAGAGATGCACAATGGGGAAAACATTGGTCCTGAATAGAGAGAAAACGGAATGAGGTCTGAAGAGAAAATCAAGAAGGATCAAAGGCAAAAAAAAAAGGAGGTCAAGGAGTACAAGCCTCCAATACCGTACACCGATAAACTCCAAAAGGATCATCAGGATGCACAATTTGGTAACTTCCTAGAGCTTTTTAAACAATTGCATATTAACTTTCCTTTTGTTGTGGCTCTTGCGCAGATACCCAAGTACATCAAATTCTTGAATGATCTCCTGATGAACAAAAGAAAACTTGAGGAGTTATCCATTGTGACATTGAATAAGGAGTGTTCTGCCATCCTGCAAAATAAACTACCCCAAAAAGTCAAAGATTTAGAAAATTTTACTATTCCTTGCAACATTGGTAGTTTATTTATTGATAAGGCTTTAGCTGATTTAGGTGCTAGTATCAACTTAATGCCTTATAATATGTTTTTGAAATTGGCGTTAAGTGAGCCAAAAACCACTAGGATGAGTATTCAATTGGTTGATAAATCAATTAAATATCTTAGGGGAATCATAGAGGATGTGCTAGTAAAGATTGACAAGTTCATTTTCCCAGTTGATTATGTCATTTTAGATATAGAAGATGACATAGAAATTCCCTTAATCCTAGGACGCCCCTTCCTAGCAACTACTAAAGTTTTAATTAATGTACATGCTATGAAATTAACTCTTAGGGTTGAGGGTGAAGAAGTAGTGTTCAGAATTCCTTACGTCATAAGGCGTTCTCTAGATGGGGATGATGCATGCTATTTCATAAATATAATTGACACTGAGTCATCCCTTGTTTTGCAAGAAATTACAATGGATGATCCATTGGAGACTTGTATCATCTAAGGAGAAACGAGCAGTGCATCTAACCCTGAAGTCTTCCATCAAGTGATGCACTTAGATGCTAAACAACAAATGAAGAGGAAAGAGGCTTTTGAGGAACTTAGAGCATCAAAGGGTGGTAACCTCAAGCCTTCAATTGAAGAACCACCAGAGTTGGAATTGAAGCAACTGTCGAAGCACCTCGAACATGCATTTGTAGCTAAAGATTCCAAACTATCAATGATTATCGCAGCAGAGTTGGACAGTGTTAAAAAGGAAAAATTATTGAAGGTACTAAGGGAGCACAAGAAGGCATTAGTATGGAAGATAGCAGACATAGAAGGAATAAGTCCTTCATATTGCACCCACAAAATTTTGTTGGAAGAAGATTTCAAGCCAATTGTTTAACCACATAGACGGCTTAATCCTAATATGAAGGTCATGGTTACATCTGAGGTAATTAAATTGCTAAATTCTTGAGTTATTTACCATACTTTTGACAGTTCTTGGGTGAGTCTTATGCAGGTAGTGGCAAAGAAAGTAGGCATGACAGTCGTCCCTAACCAAAAAAATGAGTTGATATCCATGAAGACCATCACCGGATGGAGGGTCTGCATCGACTACAGGAAACTAAATGATGCGAACTGCAAGGACAACTTCCCATTACCTTTCATCGATTAGATGCTAGAAAAGGTATCTGGGCATGAGTATTATTGTTTCCAAGATAGTTTATCGAGCTATTTTCAAATTTCAATAGTCCCATAGGACTAAGAGAAGACGACATTTATCTGCCCATACGATACATTCGCCTATCATACGATGCCATTGGGGTTGTGCAATGCCCCAACAATCTTCCAAAGGTGCATGCTTGCTATCTTTGATGAATAGTCGAAGACATCATGAAAGTATTTATGGATGACTTTTCTGTCTTTGGTGATTCCTTCAATTTATGTTTAGAAAATTTGAGTAGAGTGCTTAGAAGATGTGAAAAGACTAATATGGTGCTAAATTGAGAAAAATGTCACTTCATGATTAAAGAATGCATTGTTTTAGGTCATAAGATATCTAGGAAATGCATTAAGATAGATAAAGCGAAAATTGAAACGATAGAGAAATTGCCTCCACTTATATCTGTTAGAGCAATTAGGAGTTTTTCAGGCCATGCTGGTTTTAATAGGAGGTTCATTAAGGACTTCTCTAAAATAGTAGGCCATTAACTAAATTACTTAAAAAAGATGCGATTTCTTATTTTGATAAGAACGGCATGGATGCTTTCTGTGTTTTGGAAGAGAAATTGACTAATTCCCCTATTGTGGTAGCGCCAGATTAGTCTTCACCTTTTGAGATAATGTATGATGTTAGTGATTGTGCAGTGGGAGTAGTGTTTGGATAGCAAAAAGATAAGTATTTTCAACCCATATACTATACAAACAAAACTCTGACCGATACTCAGGAGAATTACACCACTACCAAGAAACCGTTGCCTGCCATAGTATTTGGTTTTGACAAATTTAGACCTTATCTTATCTTGTCTAAAGTCATTGTCTACACTGATCACTCAGCACTAAAATACCATCTAAATAAACATGATGCAAAATCAAGGTCAATTTTTTGGGTTCTATTGTTGTGGGAATTCGATATCGAGATAAAAGATAAAAAGGGAATGAAGAACCTAGTAGCAAACCACCTCTCTCACTTGAAAAAAGACCATAGAGAGAAGCTTTTTGATGATGAGATAAATGACAAGTTTTTGGATAAGAAACTCTATTTGATTAATCCTTCTGATTTTGTTTTCTCCTTGGTTTGCTAATTTTGCCAACGACTTAGCTGCACGGGTCATTCCTAAAGGAATGACAATCAGCAAAAGAAGAAATTCTTTTCTAATTTGCACCATTATGTTTGGGAAGACCGCTATTTATTTTGTATTTGTGCAAATCACATAATTAGGAGGTACGTGGCTTACCCAGAAACGGATTCCATTCTAGAGCATTGCCATAGAGGACCAACTAGAGGATACTATCATGCTAATGTGACAGCACATAAAGTCCTTGAATCAGGTTTCTACTGGTCCACACTCTTTAAAGACGCCAAGAGGTATGTTGAAGATAATTGTCAACAATCAAGTAAGCTCTTATCCAAAGATAAAATGCCCCAATCCAATATACTTGAGTGTGAAATTTTTTATTTATAAGGCATTGATTTTATGGGCCCATTTCTTGTGTCATTTGGAAATAAATATCTCCTAGTAGTTGTAAATTACGTCTATAAGTAGGTAGAAGCTTAAGCTCTACCAACCAATGATGCTAGAGTAGTGGTTAAATTCCTTAAAAAGTTATTTTTCTGATTTGGCATATCTAGAGCTATAATAAGTAATAAGAGTACACAATTTTGTAACTAGCAATTTGAAAGAGTGCTTAAAAAATATGGTATTATACACAAAGTAGCTACCCCTGACCATGCTTAGACTAGTGGCCAAGTAGAGGTTACTAATAGGAAGCTAAAACAGATATTAGAGAAAACAGTAGAGCATTCAAGGAAAGAGTGGTCAACATGCTCTATGGGCCTATAGGATTTCCTATAAGACTCCCATTGATACTACACCATATAGGCTAGTCTATGATAAATCTTGTCAGTTGCCGGTTGAGTTTGAACACAAAGCATATTAGGCAATCAAATTTACTAATTTTGATTTGAGATGTGCACGTGCAAAGCAAAATCTCCAAGTGAATGAGCTTGATGAGTAGCGACAAGAGGTGTATGACAATTCGAGGATATATAAAGAGAGAACAAAGGCTTGGCATGATAGATGAATTAAAAAGAGCAAGGAGTTCAAGCAGGGCGATCAAGTTTTGCTATACAATTCGAGACTTTGATTGTTTCCAGGTAAGCTTAAGTCTAGATAGTCTGGTCCATTCATTGTTAACAAGATTTTTTCCTATGGTGCAAATGAGATTTCACATAAGGAGAAGGGTACATTTAAGGTGAATGGGCCTCGTCTAAAGTTTTAGCAAGGTAGAAACTTTGAAGAGCAAAGAAAGGAGATTTATTATCTCGATGATCCACAAGCTTAAAGAGTATCTCGAGCTAATGAAGTCAAACAAAGTGATAGTTGGGAGACAACCCAACCTTTACTTCGGTATTTTTAGTTCATTTTATCTGTGATTTTGTTAAGTCTCATTAGTGTTTCTTATATATTAGTGCAGGTCATAAGTTAGAGGTACCATTTTGCAATCGAACGATGCAAAATTCTTGGATCGAAAAGGGATTTTCACTCTATTTTGTTGTGTTTTTAGGTCTTACCTTTATTTTTGGAGTTGATTTTTCTCATTCTTTTCAATTGTGGGTGGATTTTTGTTATGTTTTGACTTGATTTGGGTTGATAGAATGGTCGTGCAGGTTTAGAGACGAAATTTGAAGTTTTTGATTCCAACAGCACTGTGACCCGTTCACGACTAGAATCAAAAAAACAAGGAAAGTTTTTGTTCCCAGCTGCACCGTGGATGTGGCCGAGGCTGAGAACAAAAAGTCTGCAAAACAAACTACCCGTGTCCATGGCGCCATACGCGTAGCGGGTGCCATCGTGGTTGGGGTCTGAAATTCCCAAAAAAAATAAGAAGGGATCAACCGCAGCCCACCCCTGTCTTAGGTAGGACCAAGACCAATATCAGAAGATCCATATAATTATTCACGACGTGACCCGCAGCCCAAGTCTTGCAACGGATAAGATCGCGGATCTCTCAAAACCCCTTATGTTCCTTACTTTTTGCACTTCTTCTTCTATTCTCTCGCCCTAAGCCCTAAGCCCCTCCACCCAAAGCCTTCAATCCTCAATCTTATCACTTGATTTTGCTTTAAATCCTCATCATCCACACACTTTACACCATAAAGCACTCTTACAACTCAATTTTCAACTGAATTTGGGGCAAAATTTTATCTTTCAAGACTCCAAATCTCTTGAGTTTCTTAGGCGATTTTTTCTTGGGCTTTTGGGTTTCTTCTTTGTACTATTTGCTTTGCTACTAAACTCTTGAGGTATGGCCTTTTATATTATTGGTGATTTTTTATACTTGATATTATTCGAAGACCTATATTCTCTCTACTTGAATTGCAGATTGTTGGGTTGTTTGATTGAATTTGTATGTGCTTAATTTTTTATTTTGTAGATAGGTATTGTGTGGGTTAGTTGATTTATGGATGATTTTGTTAAAGTCAGCAAGAGATAACAAATGGATGTTTATATTTAATATAATGCTTTAATTGTGAATTTGGTTATCCTATTGCTTCACTCTATGAATAATGTGCATTATTCTGGCCTATTGACGTGAGTATGATGTGGGTTTTGATATGACTTTGTACTATCATGCTAAACATTGCCATTGAGTTTAAATACTATTGTCATTTGAATTTTAAGCATACAAAGGGGTTTTCCAGTGAGAATGTGGAATTATATATGTTATTTGGCGGAACCATAGTGCTTGTTCAAATCCTATGAGCTAAAATGGCCCCATTGTGCTACAATTGTCATTCTAAGTGTTCTCTAATAATGTTATAGACTTGTATGCTCTTTTCATTGAATAGTAATACTTTGAGTGATAGATAAAGGGTGTCAACCTATTATATGGTTTGTGCTTTGTCTAGGTAGGAAAATTATGACCTTGCAATTGTTACTATTTCCTTACCCTCCTTAATTGATTCGTATAGGTACCAATCATGCCAAGGAAGGTTGTTGCTCGTAGAAGGTCTCATGGTAAAGGATCTTCCAACCATCAACCAGAACGGGACACCACTCGCTTCACATCGTATGAGAATGAACAATAGTTTCTTAAACACAAAGAGAAAGAATTCATAATTGAGAAGACAATGGATGAAGATGTGGACCATATCCTCCACATTACTGAGGTGTTTGCCCAGCTTGGTTGGGATCCCATCTTGAGGCTTCCAAATCACTACTACCCTCACTTGGTCTGAGAATTTTACACCAATATAGATAGAACTGAGTACAGTGCAACAAGTTTAACCACTACAGTTCAAGGGCACCAAATTGAGTTAACTCGAAGTACATTGGTGGATATTCTTGGGTGTAGGAATGTTGGACCTACAGTGTGGTATGTCAAGCAATTTCAATGGAGAGGCTATGGACTATGGAACAAGAAGCTGGCAGATTTGGAGTAACAAGCAAACGGGCTAGGATAGATAATCGTATAGTGTACTATGCAGTGACTTTGATGCAGCTTACCATGTCATCATTTATCTCTTTGGCCATAATATCTTTCCAAGAAGGAGCAATCTCAATGAGTCTAGATTCAACGACATTTACTTCCTGGATAAGATGGTGAAAGGCGGCATGCCTAGGCCTATCCCATTGCCTAGCGCGATTATCGCATACATGATGAGAACAGCTAGGTTACAGAGTCCTAATGCTGAATTTGGTTTCCTCAGACTCATTTCACTCATTATGGGGCATTTTGGAGTTCTCTTCAAAGAACAATATAGATTGGAGACAAAGACTAGAGACATAATGAACCTTCGGGCGCTCAAGAATATAGGAGTCAAAAAGTGGGCAATCGAGATGCTCCAAGGGCGAGGCCAGCATGAAGAAGAGGATGAAGATGAAGCCTACATGGAGTTTGCTTCTGGACCCTTTTCCCAACCGCCACTGTCTAGTGGCCAAGCTCCCTCGCATGAGAATGAAGAAATCTTGGCAGCCATTGGCACTTTAGGTACTGATTTCATAGGGGCAATTTGCGACCTAGGGACCGAGTTTGTGGGCACTATGAACCATGTCCAAGGGCAATTGGATAACCTTGGCCATTGAGTTGGTACTATGGAAGATCTCCTCCGTTCGTTTCACTTTAGAGGGCCAAGTGGCAGTCAAGATGGACAAGGCATACCACCTCTATGATCCTACCTCTTACTATCTTTTTTCTTATTTTTTTTACTATCTTTTGGCCTGTATAAGACATATTTGTTTCTTATTTTTCTTTTTCTTCATTTGTTTTCTTTATTAATTTACTTGTGGCCTATACTAATTAATGGGATAATGTAACTCTTCTGTCTTTTTTGTTTATTGTGATTGTTGTAGTTTGTGGGACTCATGGCCTTACACTCTTAGTGCAATCATGTACCAAGTGGCAACATCCACTAAAGTGAGTATGTGTCTATTTTTACTTTACTTTTCCTTCTTGTCTTACCTTCTTTTTACACATTGAGGACAATATGTGATTTAGGTGTGGGGGTAGAATTGTGATAGTGGTAGTTCGTTTCTCCACTTGTGTGATATGTTAGATTGGTTAGTTTGTGACTTAAGTGTGGGGGGACTATTGTGATAGTGGTAGTTCGTTTCTCCACTTGTGTGATATGTTAGATTGGTTAGTTTGTGACTTAAGTGTGGGGGGACTATTGTGATAGTGGTAGTTCATTTCTCCACTTGTGTGATATGTTGGATTGGTTAGTTTGAATTTTCTTTTGGCAGGGAATCAACCTTAAAATAGGGGAAAATTCTGTCAAAATTTAAAATTTTTGTTCACTAATAGTCCAACTTAAGTGCTTTCTTTTCATATTTCTTATCTTTTGAGTTTTAGAAAGTTATGTTATCTTAATGAATCAGGGTCAGTTTTCCTACCAAAATGGAACCAATACATGCAATTTTTAAGAGATTTTTCTTAAATCCTTAAAGACAAATTATTATGTAGTATATTAAGTAAAATAGAGTTAATTATGCTGTAATTTTGATGTTTAGAGAAGTTCCTCTAGATTACTTGATCCAATAGAGTAGGTAATGGATATAGTTAGTGGAGTGAAGTGTACCCTATGATTAGTATAATAGAAAGAGAAGGGACAACGAAATGAAAAAAAAAATTTAAGCTTATGATCTACTCTACTAGTTTTAGTGTTAAGTAACCGGAGGTCTTCATTTACCTATGTCAACTTTTGTGTCAAAAGGCTACTAAAATTATGATTAAGTATAGCTACGTGAGTGTATAAGTGTTGAGAAACATGAGATCTTCATCACCAATGTCATTTTTTGCGTCAAGATAACTTTGTGTCTCAAGAAAAGGTTGAGCTTCTTGAAAAAAAAAGAGAGAGAGAGACAGAGAAGAGTTCCCTTGTAGATTAATAGTGAACTAATCATAGGTTAATGGATTTATCCATTAACTGTGAAAGTTGCTTACTTAAGGGGATCAAATATGAAAGGAACGGATTCACATTGACAAGGTTGATGTATATTTACCTCTATTTTGCCTATTGATGAGTAATTGAAGTAAGAGCAACTGTGTGTAGAGTGTTTCTCTTGATTGTTGAGTTTGCATGCATGTGTGGTTTTCCTTCATTTAACCATTGTCTGGCTAATAATGTTTTATTGCTTAAGAACAAGCAATAGCTTAAGTGTGGGGGAATTGATTATGGCCAAAGCGATTAGGTTTTTAGGTGTGCTTAGGCTAGGATTTACTTGGTTTTTCGTTTAATTCTTACTTAGTAATTGTGATTTTTCTTTCTTTTGAATTTTTGAGTAAATTTTATATGAGAGCTACTCATTTGGGTTGTTTTTCGTGTTTTTATAGGTTTTTTGCCTTTGATCATCAAAATTCAAAGTATGGTTTGAGTATACGCTGAGTTGAAGAAGAGATTTCGCAAGTGTAGAATGAAGTTTGAAAAAAATAAGTTTTTGTTCCCATCAATGTCGCGGATAAGGCCGCGGGTGGGAATAGGAGCACGGTTGAGAGGAGGAAGAAGTCTCTAACATAGCCGCGGCATCATCCGCGCCGTAGATGCCACCGTTTTTGGGATCAAATGGTTTTCAACAATCCAACTGCGGCATCATTCTGCCGTAGATGATGCTGTGGGCAGCACCAAACGATCACCATCACCCATCCACAGCCGCAGATGGGGCCGTAGATAAGTTGCATAAATCTGCGATTTTGGTCTTTTCTCAAGGCAAATTTGAAGGGAACTAATCCAAGTTTTGGAAAAAGAGAAAAGAACATATAAAAGATTCCTCTAGGGCAAAAGAGAAGGGGGAGAACGAAGGAGAAACGACACAAGAGAAGAGTCATGAATTGAAGAGAAGAGAATTTGCAACAGTAAAAAGGAAATTTCTGCAACAACAAAGAAGATTCAAGGAACACGACGTGAGAATGAGTTTCTTTGTGCTTTCTTTGTTGTCTATTGAATCTTTGTGCTTTCTTTATTGTCTATTGAATTTTCTTTTATACCTATAGAGTAAATTGGTATAAGACTTAGAAGGGTAGAACCCTAACTTTTTTATCGTGTTTTCATCTATTATTTAATGGAAAGATCCTTTCATTATTTGATTTACTTGTGAGTTTATTGGTGAATTAGATTTTATTTTGTGCACAAATTCAATTTTGATAGCTTATATTGATTGGGTAATTGAGAAATCACTCAATTAATTAAGAACAACTCTCAAGTGAAGGAATTTGCATGAATCACTAGAAATAGGATTCCATAAGTTCTCCCAAGTTGGGTGTGAATCCAATTGTGCATTGAAATCCATTGATTTGACAACATCTATTAGGGATTTTGATTTGGAAAGAGATTCCATTCTCCCAACCTAATGATAGGAGTTGTAGTCCTGAGAAAGATCGCAACTTAACCAAGGGATTTTAGGGTCAATTGAGATTGGGCAATCCATTAAATATAAGTTAAAGCGATAATTGGGGTTAGGGAAATTTTACTTCTAAGTCCTGTGTTAGAAATTGTTGCATTCTCATTCCTGCTTTCAGTTTGGGTTGAATAGGTTGGTTCCCTTCCCCCTTTCCCTAAATTGTCAAAAAAAAAATTTGTTGCATTCCCTTTTTAATCAATTATTTGTGTTTACTTTTTTTTTTACTTTCTCATTCATTAATTTAATTAAGTTAGTTGGTTTATTGCTTCAAAACCTTGTGTTATTTAGACTAGATAATAGAGTGCAAGTAATTACTAGTACTTGCTAAGTCCCTGTGAGTATGACACTCGGTACTCCTTATACGCTATATTACAAAACGATAGGTATACTTGCCTATAGTATCCATAGTTGAGCCAAGCAGATACCAATGAGCAAAGTGGGGACTTTGGCTCAACTAAAGTTAGGAAAATAGAGCAAAGAGTGATCCTTTCTTTTGTACATGTTGGATTACTTCACTGATAAGTGCTAAAGTGCATTAGTTTTTAGTAGGTCTTTAGGTAGGTTTTTAGTGTTTTTCTATGAGTTTCCCTTTATTTCTTTGCTAATTCTTCTCATTTCAAATTTGAATGCCAAATTGTGTAAAGGTGTGATTTACATGTGATTTTGTGTCATTTTAGTAGGGTTTGCACATTCCATCACCAATTTGGATGGCAATTTGATGATATTTTGAGATGATTTGAAGTTGGTGATGAGTTAAAGTCAAGAAATCCTCAAAGTGGTGCAAAGAAGCAATAGGCAAAGAAGAATTGGAAAAGAAACGGTTTGGCAGCCTAGACATATTTCAGTTATTTGGTAATAACTTTAGCTATAGATATTGGATTAAGGTGATTCATAAAGTATTTTGAAGTTAAGAGAATGGTCTACAATTCATATGAAGACATCAGAGTCCAGTTCTTACATTTCGAAGGTCAAAAGTTCAAGTTATGGAAGCATATTTGTACTGCAGTATTGTTCCAACCAGTTCTTAGTATTTTAGCTATTTCTCAGCCTATAGAACTTTAAATGATGTGATTCTTGTTGTTATGGAAATCTTACTCAAAGGGATAAAATTTTTATGTTTTGAGCAAAGCTAGTTCGACCGTCTTCAAGGTGAAATATCGCATGGAAGAAGAGCAAAACATTCTAACCAAGGCCGTGGGCAAGGCCTTGCCCTGGCCTGGGGTGCGGCTTTGGTCAGAAAGGGAAGACACAAGGCTGTGGGTAAGGCCTTGCCACGGCCTAGTTGTGAAAACTTGTGTTTTTAAGCACTTTGAGGTGAATCTTTTGAGGGAAGAACCCTACTCTTTGGAGAAGGGAAAAGGTGGTTTCTTAGGGTTCTAGAGCACAAAAAACATACTTTTACACACATCTAGAGGGATGTAGAGAGAAGAAAGCAAGAGTAGAGGAGCAACTCAAGGGCTTCCATAGTGCAAAGCAAGAAGGCTTCTTCAAGATGCAAGGGATGAATAAAGAAAATCTACATGAGAATGAGTTTTCCCATTCTTTTCTTGTATTTTGTTGAGTTTATTCTTGTACATATGAGTTGAGTTGTTATGATTTGGATGGTTTGAACCCTAATTTTCTATGACTATGATTTGAATCTTTAGTTAATGAATTCTCAATTTTTGTCTTAGATTTATTCTTGAGTTTATTGGTTATTGAATTGGGAATTGCTAGCATCCTTTGATTCAATACTGATTTCATATGGGTTGCTAGAGATAGAACTACATGAGTCTTCCCGGTTAGATTTAAACCTAACCAAAACCATAAAATCCATAGAACATGAATGCATCTTTTTGGGGTTTTAATTGAGAAGAGATTCTAATTAATCAACCAAGGGGATAGAGGTTGTAATACTTGAGAAAGATTATAGCCTAATTAAGAGATTTTAGGGTCTGAGCAATTGGCGTAATCATTAATCAAGTTAGAGTCATAGCATGTTTAGTTTAGGGGGATTTACATCTAGATTTCACCTCTACTATTGTTCATTCTCTCTATTGACTTCTAGATCATTGTTAGTTAGGTATCTAATTTTAGTTAATTTGCATTTTCATTGAGTTTGACATTCGTGTTGGATGGTTAGATAATAGAAAGAAAGCTAGTACTAGTACTCGCATAGTCCTTCGTGGGATCGAGACTCGATACTCCTGTACATTGTACTACAGGAAACGATAGATGCACTTGCCTAAGTATCCGTAGTGTAGTTGAAGGGATATCATTCACCAAATTGAGAAGGAGCACATAGTGAAAATGAAATCCAAGTTGTGAACTTGGGAGTGGACATAGGTATCGAGTTTGGCGCCGAACCACTATAAAAGTTGTGGTGTTCTTTCTCTATCTCTTTTAGTTTAATTATTGCTTATTTATGAGTTTAGCTTGTTGTATATTTATCATTATTTGATTGCAAGTTGATTTCATTACTTATGTTTAATTTTGGGTGAAAATTTGGCATACTTGCACTAGAATTTTTACAACCTATTCACCCCTTCTCCCTATGAGGTTGCATTTTGGGCCTAAAAGCATCAGTGTAATGATCATTGGACTCGAGATTACTATGTATCTTAAGTATGAATTACTACATTTTGACTCTATTCTTTATTGCTCATGAAAAGTCACTCATAGGTTAGAGATTGGGTGTAGCATGTGATAAGTCATAAAAAAAAAAGTAATTTAGTATATGGTTTAATATTTGTTTTAGTATTTTTTTTTAGATCTTTTTAACATGAATTTGGCTCATTTTGATAATATTTTCTTAAAAATGGGTTTGCTCTCAGAATTTGAGTTTTTCTTATGGAATTATGTTTTTGGAGGCAAAATTATATTTTGAGCAAATTAATGTACAAGCTTATGTAATTTTGTAGGTTTTTTGTATTTAAACACAATTTGGATCAATTGAAGTATCAATTGTCTTATTTTGAGTTGATTCAACATTGAATAAAAAATTTCACAAAACTTGGTGGTCAATTGTTCAATTTTTGGGAGAATTTCATCAACAATTTCACCAACAATTTCATCAATCAACATCCCAAAATTATCATTGGAACTTGAAGAATTAGATCACATTTGATTGGGTCCATTTATGAAGATTCGCAGACCATGTCAACCAAATTATGATTATTTTCAACTTGCAGCTTGTTTACACCACTTTTGGAGATAGTTTCAATACAATTTGCACCTAGGAAAAGCTTTTTGACATTTCAAGACAACTTTTTGTCCAAATTGTATTGCAAGTTGCTAGGATGATTAGGGTTCACTTCCTCTACAAATAGAAGCCCTTGTAGTTCATTTTGAAAATGCTTGGATAGTCATAAGACTTCTTAGTGGTAGAAAAAGCACTCCTTTGTAAATATCAGTGTAAAATTTCTCCAGTTTGTTGTTAGTTTCCAATTCTTGTAACAAAACTTTGGAGAAATTCTATTATAGAACAAATGATTGAAGAAATAACATGTCCATCAAAATATCGAGCATTTCTAAACCTATATGTAGGGGTGGCAATTTCTGACACGACCCGAAAACCCGACACGAACCTAACACGAAAATAGCAGGTTTGGGTTGGGGGTTTTTGGGTTCACGGGTTGGCGGGTCGGACCTGACTGACCTGATAAAAAAAATAGGTCGGGTTCGGGTCGACCCGCGAACCCGAAAAAAAAAAAAAAAAAAAAAAAAAAAAAAAAAAAAAAAAAAAAAAAAACTCTAACATTTTGTAGCTTTGTTTCATCCATTCACATTCAAACATAACAAATTTCACTCATTGGATAATTAATCAAGTAAATTGTAAGAAAAAGTAAGAATTTTACCTAGATTTATGAAAAGTAAATTGTAAGAGGAGTTAAGTGTATGTTAATAAGTATCTTTAATATTAATGTGTGCAATTTACTTGATTAATTATCTAATGAGTGAAATTTGTTCTGTTTGAATGTGAATGGATGAAACAAAGCTACAAAATGTTAGAGTTTTTTTTTTTTTCGGGTCGATTCGGGTCGTGTTTGGGTTGACTATTTTCGGGTTGGCGGGTCGGGTTCGGGTTGGCAAGTTGGCTGTTATATTTGGGTCTCAACCCGACCCGCCAACCCGCCAACCCGACCCGTTGCCACCCCTACCTATATGTTTCATCTTCTTACTTGCATGCTTTGTTACTTTGCATTTATGTGCTTAACTTTAACTCATTCTATGTGGAACTAATTTTTCATGTTCCAGAGTGAACTGAAGCTATTGATATGAGTTACTTAAATTTATGACCTTAATTGATTCTTGTTTATTACCAAATACAAGTCATCATAGTTGTTATTTGACAAAGAAATTTTGCATTTAACAATAAAAATAAGTAAATGAAACTTATGTAGTAGGCATATGGAAGTAGTGATATTCATAAGTGAATTAAGGTTCTAACACAATTCATGCACCTATGGACTAGCACTTGCATGTCTTTACCTTGGAAATAAGAAAGCTTAAATGTTAGTAGTCTTCAATTTGTAGAGGAATCAAATTTTGAGTGCAATTGAAATTGAATCCTAAACAATGGTGGAAATAAACAAAGGCCTTTAGCCTAGCTCTTATATGTTGTGACTTTTAGTAGATTCTTGGCCATAGACAACTTTATTTCAACAAGTTTTTTCATTGTTTGTGAAGATCTTAGGGTCTCACATCATCTTAGTTTTGATGATTAACAAAGTAATGATAATGTTTACTAATATTTTATCAAATTATCTTTGCAGCAAAATTATTAGGAATCAAAAAAAGATGAAAAAAATGCAAAAAAGAACTCATCCGGACAACCATGCGAAAGCAATAGAAAAGATGCGGACGTTCGGATTAGTAAGAAATGATTGATGGTCAGAGAGCATCTAAAAGATCATCCAGACACATATGCAGACATTCGGATCACTAAAAATGCGTAAAATGAAGACTTGGCAGAATGCATGTGGACAAGGGTTCGGACAAGCTTGTAGACTTTCAGACCGCCAGAATGTCAAAAATATGCTAAGAAAAAGACATCCAAACGAGGACTCAAACATCCGAACCGCACATGCAGAGGCTTGGATCAAGCTTTTTGGGTCTAATGGCTAGTTTTCTCTGTTTTTCAGATTTGACCATTAGAGCCATTTTTAGCCCCTTTTCTCACCCCCAATTTTAAAAGTGATTTTAAGGAAATATACTCTTGTGTGAATTGTGCTTGTAGTTCTAGATGAGGTAGTTGGTTGGGATTAAGAGCACTTTTCTAAGTGTGGTAAAAAGCTTTCAAGTGTAGCAAAGTGTGAGGGTTGTGAGTGATTGTAAAACTCTTGATTAGTCTTGGTAGAGTTTTAATGTGACCAAAGTAGGGACTTTGGATCAACAAAAGTTAGGAAGAGAGAGCAATAGTAATCCCTCATTTCGTACATGTTGGTAAGCTTCACCAACTTGCGAAGAAATATGTAGTAGATTGAATTCTAAGTGGTTATATTTGGGAATGGACGTAGGTACTGAGTTTGATACCGAATCACTATAAAAATTCTAAAGTTCAATTTTCTTTACTTTACGTTTATTCTTGCTATTATTGTGAGCATTATATTTGTTTATCATGTTAATTATCATTGTAAGATTATTCATTGTGACAATGGTTGCATCATTTTTGGAGCCCACAATTGGTATCAGAACTTGATCTCCCACATAGATAGCTTAACAGTTAGGGAGCAAAGAATGGCAACCAATAATGCTAAGTTTCTAGAAGAGCAATCCCTTGATAGACCTCCTATGCTTAATAATGTTAATTATATTAAATGGAGTCAACATATGGAAATATTTTTACAATCTCTAGATGTTGAAATATGGCATGTTGTCTGTGAAGGATCTTTTGAAGCTATCATTTTTTATGAAGGTCTAAGAAAAGCTAGACCAAAAACTAGAAGTGCACTTAGTGCTTTGGATAGAACTAATCTCTCATTGAATGCCAAAGCTACTAATTTTTTATTTAATGCTTTGAGTGATAATGATTTTAGTAGGATACAAGGATGCAAAACAGTAAAATAAATTTGGAAAAAATTGAAAGAGTTGCATGAAAATGAGGATGATAAAAATGCACAATTGGAGGAAGCAAAAGGAAACAAATAACAAGGATTCAATAGCCTCCATACTACATGAGATGATTGCAAATCAAATGGAGATGTTGGTGATAAAGTTTTTAGAATGGAAGGCCAATAATGAGGTATCTTCTAGCCATTCTTATTGTGACAGCCCCACCTTACCCTAAGGCGTACCAAATGGCTTAGCAGACTGCCTGCCTAACTCTCGCCAAGACTCGGGTTAAGCACGCACTAGATTCCATGAAACAATCAATATTTTATAGAAACTCGTAAATACATTCATATGATTCAAACTTAAGAGAAAGGTACCAGTTAAATAATTTACATTATAAACACCTAACTAATATAATAAAATCTCAAACATCCTTTTTGCTAACAAAATCCTACCAAGAACTACTCTTGAATCCTCACCACTAGCCGTAATAATAGGAGCCTGTTAAGGAGAACAAATAAAAGGAATGAGCTATAATAGCCCAGTGAGGTTCCCACACATGCAAACACACAGGCAGACAATTTAGAGAAAAAATAAATAAATAACATTACCATATAACAGTATAAGAACAAATTAAATAAACAATAAATCAAGCAAAGAAGGATACATCTCAATCACGGGAGCAAGCTCAACCGCAGGAGTATCAAGTACATAATCATGTGGCAATAGTATTCGGACCAATAGAGAAAACCAGGTCCCTGCCAATAATCAGGTAAATATCATATAATAATACCCATAACCACCCATGCACCTTTACCTCCTCAATACCTCCACTCCAGGGTGAGATCTCAACCTTGGAGGGTAAAACAGTTTGTTCAGTCCGAAATTGGCCTCTTTGAGGAATCTCAACTCAGAGGAAACACAAGTCCCTAACACCCAAACACCTTATATTCTCCTCAATACCAGTATGACTAACCATGGTGTAACTGGTGAAGTATAACCACGGAAGTCTAGCCCGAAGGCTCAATTCAGTTGAAAGTTCACAAACAAACATATTCACATTTGATAGAAGTTGTGCATGTAACAAATTGCAAGATAGATGTGATAAAGTACACATCTTACCCTCATATAACACATTGTAGTAGCTAATAAGTATCAGGCATAAAATAGAATTTACACTTAAACATGCATCAGGCGCAATCAAGGAAACACTCACCTGAAAATTTCAAGAAAATGCCTTGTAAAACGTGCAAAGTTCAGACTTGGATTCTGAAATTCATAAGTAGTCTAATTAACCTATTGGATTTTCTTTCAAAAGAATTTTTTTAAAATGTACCCGAGTTTAACTAGGGTTTTAAAATAAATGTAAATTGGTTATAGAAAAAAAATCCAAGAAATTATAATAAAGGAATCCGGGTAAAACCCTAAATCAACTGATAAAGAAATTTAAGAAATTCCCTTTTTGAAAGTAATTTAGTTCTAAGGGAAAATAATTCATTAAATGTCAAAATTAAGGTTAAATTTAAAGGGAATAATTAATACTAGAAATTCGTTACTAATTTCTGCTTTATTTACTATATTAGTTGCAAAACTCTAATAATTTGCTATAACTTTTGGACCAAAAGAAAATATTGCTAAATACTATGAACTAAAGAAGTAGTTTAATTAAATTTTGATTTGGGTTCAAGGTTTTGGTGTAAAAGGAATTTTGTCCAAAATAATTAGTTTATAAGTAAACTAGTTTTTAAAGTCCAAGAAAGATTTATTAGTAATAGTCAAGTATAATTTAATAACATAGCAAAATTAATATAGGTTAAAATGAGAAAACTCCAAAATATCCTATACTTAAATAAATTGATGGTTTTAAACTAATTAATATCAAACTAATGATATTTAATTAAATTAAGACTAGTTAAATAACAAATTATGGTTACTTGGTGAAAATATACTAGATCGAGTGTAAAGTTAAACTAGTCAAAATTTCACTTACACATTTAAAAGTCAAGTTTCTAACAAATTTAAATCTTCAAAAATTTATAAGAATTTCTTCTTAAAATTGATTAACAAGGTTTCAAAATCATTGTACAACATTTCCTAAAAATCGGTTAAGTAGATTAAACTTAAGGTGCTCATTATTTGGTGTCACTTCAACCAATTCACAAGCTGAAATTTCCAGCAGTTTATGTCATCAAAACTTGGCCAAAACAAGGTTAATATAGCTGGAAATATTAGGTTATCAAAGTTGAAATTTTTGTAAACTAGTAAAGCTGAAATTTGTTCAAGGTTATGGAACTAGGAAGTGCCGGTTTTCAAACTGAAATTCCAGCAACTTCAGCCCACTAAAACAGGCCTTAAATACTGAAAATTTTTCAGAATTTTCCTCTAACAAGACTAACCAACGTGCCTTCTAACTGTAGTCAAAATTTCAGCCATGAATTCCAAGGTTTGCCACTCAAATAAAGCATCAATTCTTATATAAGTCCACACTAACCAAGTAGATTATAACATAGTTAATCTACTATCAAAGAAAGGATCAAAACAAGGGGAAACCTCTTAATCATGAGCATAAATATTCATATATAAAACAAGAGAACAAAATATAACCATAAATCTTAAGTACTTAATGAAATCATAAGAAAAACATAAGAAATCTTCTAATAAAACTTGAAAGAACTTGAAGTTTCTTGATGAATTTACCTCAAAATAGGTAGGATTTTAGTTGAAGAAGAGTGAATGATTAGTCCCTTAAGAACCTTAAACTTTGAGCAAGAGCTTGAGCTTGAAACTTGGAGAGAATTTGGTGAAATTTGAGGGGATTTCTTTTCTAGTTAGGTTAAGCTTTTTGGGAAAGATTAAGTTAGTCTTTTAAGTGTTTAAAATGGTTGAAATTGAAGAGTATTTCTTGTCATATGGTGGACGACCAAGAGAAGGAAAAATGCAAGGAAAATTATGCCAAAAATTTGAAAAGAATTAGTAAAAGTAAAAGCAAATGATAGGTGGCCATTCTTAGGTGCTAGGTGGCATTAATCTCCTAAATATCTAAGTAATAGGTGGCCTTACTTTTTCTAAATATGTAAGCTTGGTTGGTAACATTTAATTGGTGGAATTTTCCTATGATTATTATCAAACATGTATTAATAATAATTCAAGAAATCAAATTGTAAAAGAAAATTATACGATAACAACTAATAAGGAAATTTTACAATTAACATTCATAACATAGAAACTAAGTGGTTTTAAGCTTCTAGGGTTTTACACTTATCATGATTGTAATTGTGATGATGATGATTGTAGTGATGATGTGTTTGATGATTTTGTTATAAAATTACATAAAATTTTGAACAAACCTTTTGCCAAAAATAAAGAACTAATTTTCAAAATCAACTCTCTATTGAAAGAGAATTCAAAGCTTTTTACAAGAAAAAAAATATTTTGAAAGAGGAGAATGAAGCTTTGAAAAAAATTGAATTTTATTGCAAAAATGATGACTTGAAAAGAACATTAGATGAGAAATCCAAATTTTAAAAAAAAAAATTCAAAGAAGGACAAGATATGTTGATGAACAAAATTGATGAGCTCCCAAAAAACATTTCAAGTGAAAAACAAAAGCATTTTCCAAAGAAAAGGGTTGGAAAAATTATTTTGAGCAAACATCACACTACCTTATATAAAAATGACATTTGCTTTATAAAATCCACATTTATTAGATATTCAAATGGTATTTGTCATTTTTATTGTCAACATGGCTATATGCAAAATGAGTGTTATGTTAAGAAAAATATTAAACTAGTCATCAAAGCCATGTAGGTAGAGAAGTGTGTTGCTAACAATTTTGGACCCAAGAAGATATGGGTAAAAAAATCTATTGATTGACTTTTGTAGGTTTGGAGATCACCACAAGACAAGGTAATACATAGACAACAATGATTAAAGGGTAAATTTATTGGTTATTTTCATAGTAGTTTATGTAATTTATGTGATTGAATAATATATATAATCATTTTTTAAATGATTTCAGATTGTATATATTTTATTAAAATATATATAAACAAATGATATTTTTTGTGCCAACTTGTTGATTTATTTAAAAGGTTATGTGTGTTAAATATTATATTGTTCATGTGTATTATTGTGAAGGGAGCAATACTCCCATTTTTGAAAATTTCATTCCATTACCTCACCCATTTTTTTCAGAAGTAAGTCTTATATTTTGTTTTAAACCAAAATATGTTTTTATGATATGCTCACACTTAGGGGAAGCAAATGATTTTCATAACAAAAAAGTATTTTTATACCCAAAATAATGTATGCATTTGTTAAAGGGGAGCATTGTTGATAAATTTTTAAACACACCTCTCAATTCTAGTTTTGATGATGTCAAAAAGGGGAGAAATGTTGATGTGATAACCTAGTTTGTATATTCATTTAGAGAGCTGTGAAAATGAGCTTTTTTTTTACACATGCATATCATTTTGCTCATTTTTCTAATTAGTTTGTCATCATCAAAAGGGGGAGATTGAAGACCTTAGGGTCTCACATCACTTTCGTTTTGATGATTAACAAACTAATGATAATGTTTACTAATGTTTTGTCAAGTTATCTTTGCAACAAAATCATTAGAAATCAAAACAAGATGAAAAAATGCAAAGTACTCATTCAGGTGACCAGCAAAAGAGATGTAGACGTCCAGATTAGTAAGAAATGGTTGATGGTCAGAGAGCATCTGAATAGTTATTCAAGCGCACATGCGGACGTTCAGATCACCAAAAATGCGTAAAATGAAGACTTGGCAAAATGCATGTGGACGAGGATAGGACGAGCTTGCAAACATCAGGACCATTAGAATGTCAAGCATGTGCTAAGCAAGAGACATCCAGATGAGGATTTGAACGAGAACTCAGACGTTTGAACTACACATGCGGACGTTCAGATTAAGCTTTTTGTGGCTAATGTCTAGTTTTCTTTGTTTTCCAAATTTGACCGTTATAGCCATTTTTAACCCCTTTTTTCACCCTTATAAATATGATTATGTATATAATTGAAAAGAACCTTTGCCTACTATTAGTTTATAAGTGTTTTAAGAGTAATTTTGAGAAAAAATACTCTTCTGTGAATTGCGCTTGTAGTTCTAGGTTAGGTAGTTGGTTGAGATCAAGAGTGCTTTTCTAAGTTTGGCAGAAACTTTTAAGTGTAGTAAAGTGTGAGGGTTGTGAGTAATTGTAAAACTCTTGAGTAGTCTCAGTAAAGTTTTAATGTGACCAAAGTAGGGACTTTGGATCAACAAGAGCTAGGAAGAGAGAACAACAGTGATCTCTCCTTTTGTACATGTTGGTAAGCTTCACCAACTTGCGAAAAAGTATTTAGTGGAATCAATTCCAAGTGGCTATACTTAGGAGTGAACGTAGGTACCGAATTTGGTACCAGACCACTATAAAAATTCTAGTGTTCTCTTTTCTTTACTTTACGTTTCTTCCTGTTGTTATTTTGAACATTATATTTGTTTATCTTGTTCATTATCATTGCAAGATTTTAATTGCTACATTGGCTGCAATATTTTTGGAGCCAACAATTGGTATCAAAGCTTGATCTCCCATTTAGATATATTAACTACTAGGGATCAAAGAATGCCAACCAATAATGCTTAATAGTGCTGATTATATTAAGCATAGGAGATCTAGGAGAGCAATCCCTTAATAGACCTCCTATGCTTAATAGTGCAGATTATATTCGATGAAGTCAATATTTGGAAATATTTTTACAATCTCTAGATGTTAAGCTATGGCATATAGTCTGTGAAGGACCTTTTGAAGCTATCATTTTTTATGAAGGTCTAAGAAAATCTAGACCAAAAACTAGAAGTGAACTTAATGCTTTGGATAAAACTAATCTCTCATTGAATGCCAAAGCTACTAATGTTTTATTTAATGCTTTGAGTGATAATGATTTTAGTAGAATACAAGGATGCAAGACAGCAAAAGAAATTTAGAAAAAATTGAAAGAGTTGCATGAAGATGAGAATGATAAAAATGCATAAATGGAGGAAGCGAATGGAAACAAAGAACGAGTCTTCAATAACCTCCATACTACATGGGATGATTGCAATTCAAATGGAGATGTTGATGATAAAGTTTTTAGAATGGAAAAAATAGCCTTCATGCCATAGCACAAGTATTATTATGACATTCTGTACATTATTTGAAAGTCATGTTTAACTAATGAGCAAGCCATATTTTAATAAATGCTTGAGTTGAAAGACAAATTAAATTATATATGTCTAGCTATGACTATTTTACCTACTTTACCAATCGCACAATAAACAAATTTAGAGTTATACCAGTCAAACCAATTTACAAACAGATATAAATAATGCAATTTTTGCGTTATTTTATTCGACTAAAATAAAGTTTGATAGCATGATGCATTGTACAAGTTCAGTTCCCGTAGACAAAAGGCGAATTGTTAATTGCTATTAAACACTAGCGTCCTAGCAATTGCATTAACTTCTCCTAATGACACTTATTCACTAATATCAATTTGATAAAATACTGATTGATTGAAGGAATCATTAGTCTCGTGTGTGTTTCTCCACCAAGATTTTTAAATTCGTTTTCAAATTGAATTTTAACAAGTATTAACCTATTAAATAAAACTTACAAAAAAAACCTATTAAATAAATATATAATTCATGTAATTTTTGCTTCTAACAGTCGATCATTACTTCCACATTAGTATTGATCTAGTGTTAGCATCATGTAAAATTTCTAAGAAAATCAAATCCGTAAATTGATAAAAAAAAAAATATCCATAGCTCTATCAGTAAATGTTTGGAGTAGTTTGCGACTTTTGTCTAAATATTATTAATCCACGACACCATATACATTTTCTAAATATGGGCAGTAAAATATAAGTTGAATTGCTCCCCTTCGAATCTACATAAGTTTGAGTACTTGCATACGTGGTAATGTAAAAGAAAAAAGATGAACGTCTATACTTAATAGTTTAAAAAGATTATTTGACTTTTTTCCACTTAATTATGTGGGATGGTATGAATATGATGGTACTTATGAATTCTTTGACTTTTTTTACGGATAGTTCAAAGAAGTGGTCAAAAATCTCTAATAACATGCAACTAAACTATTTTCCAATAAAAACATTCAATATTCTTCACATACTAACAAATTCAAAAAAGCATCAACTTTAACGAAATCATGATTAAGTTAATTTTATTGTAAGGATATGATAATGTTCATTTTTTATTTGTTAAATTCACTAAATTCTTATGTATGTTGTGCATAAAAAAAAAAAACAGGGCAAATGCTAATACACACACACATATAATAAAGCATGGTTCTCATACTTACCCACACACTTTCTCTCAGAGTTGGCGCAATAGGTGAGAGAGCCTATTTCACTCTCCTCTCTGGCCCGTACAATTTCTCTCTCATATCTCTTTGTTTTTGTGTTTTCTCTCTCCTAATTTAGATTTAAAATTCTAATATTTGTATACTTAAAGATAAAAATTGTACAATCGATTTTTTCCACATCCATTCAAGGTTTTTTTTATTAGAATAAAATTATACTTTTACATTTTATTTTTATATGACTCACTAATTGAGAATATTCCAATTATATGGTTATATTCACCGTAATAATTTTATTTTGACTAATGCAATAATTTTTCGTTGATAGTGTTATAAAATACTAAAAATTTTCAATTATTCATGTGTTCATGCATTTTTATATTTTTCATCTGGAAGAGATATGAGTTTGAAAAGCATCGAGCTACAAGAGACATAAAATAAATTTTTTGAATGATGTTATTCTTTAATCTTATATATCTTCCACGCTAACAAAATTTTTAATGTATAATTCCATTGATACCTCTTCTGCAAATTCTATTTATTATTTAGTCTTTTAGAGCATCACATTCATTATTAAGAAAACATATATTTGCATGAGAAAAATTATCCAGGCAAAGCACAAAAAAGTTATTTAGATTTATATTTACAATTCAAAATAAAAGGCACAATATGCTATAATCAATGGAGAGAGAGCACCCCGTTATTTGGGTTGTCTCTTCCTTTCGAGTTAAATACCAACCTGCATGTTTTTTAGGGGGGAAAACCCACACAATTGGCAACGATTGTTTGCAAAAAACAAAGAAAACTACCCATAAATTTATTAAATAGCAACTACCACATTATGTTGTTTTTATCTAATTAAATTTAAATTCATAATTGTTTAATGCACAAGTATGTCATATTTACTAGTTTTTTTATAATGACACCATCAACGCATGAATTTAGCTTCTTTTTTGGTCCTTGTCCCAAATTTTCCAAGAAGTGTAACAAGTAGGGGTTTGCAAGTTGACCAGATGACTCAAAAATTGGTCGATCCGACCTGAACTCGATATGAAAAATGTGGGTATCTGACCCGCCAGATTTTACCAAATACGAGTCATATGCGAATTACTCTATTAAGCAGGTCGAATATGGATTCAGATTTTAAAAACCCAGTAGGTATTTGACCCCGACCCGCATATTGAGGTAATAATGTAATTTTATAAAGATTCTCTAATTTAGGTCACCTTTCATAATTTTTCATTAATATTAATATCAATATCTTTTATTCTTATTTTGTAAAAATCCCAAACAGTGAAGAGCATCACATTATCAATATTGAAATGTGAAGAATTAAAGATGCGGCGCTATAAACTCTAGTTATAATAGTTGTCTTGTGTTATTTTTTTTATTTTTTGCCTCAAAAACATGGCTAGTGTTTATGGTATAAGACCTGTGTGCACAGTGTTTCTTTGTCTCAAACAATTAAAAATTTCTTTAGTGCTTGTAATGAATTCGTTATGAATTCATAGTTTGTAAGACTTGATTTAACATGTGTTGTTTAAGTTTATATTTGTTATAAATAGCGCTTTAATTATTATAAGATTATCTAAAATTTTAAGCAAATTTAACAATATGCGGGTACGGGTAGAATGATACGAATATCCAACTCAAAAAATACAGATGTTTGATCCGCCTTATATACAGATACAGATACGCATCACAATTTTGCCTGACTCGTATTTAGCACGTCAAGCTATATCTAACCCATGTGCAACCCTAGAGAGAAGCATAATCAGGGAACAAAAATGCTTTTGTTGGACTCTCAATTCGATGCCAAATTCAGTGTCAATAATAAAGAATTGTCATATTACGTGTTTACTCATCAAATTTTCAACATATTCCTAACTTTTAAAGTAAATAAAGTGATTCCTAACTTGAAAAGTAAATAAATTGATTTGTAATATATTCCTAACTTTCAAAGTAAATAACACATATTCCTAACTTTAGAAGTAAATTAAGTGATTGGTTAAAATAAAAACTAGAAATTTCCTTATCATTAGCACCAAGACATTGGAGTTGCGCAGGATACCACTGGCTTATTGCCTGCACCTCTTGGCACTCTGCACTCGTACCCCTCTGAGTGTTAGAAGCCTGACATATTTCACCATTTTCCTTTCCGCCGTTGCTGCTGCCGAATTCAGACACTGTGAAACACGGACACCAAAGACAGGTTCGTCGATCTTGCCCTTTAGTTCCAAAAATATGTTTATCTACGTCGGTGTAATCCCACAAAGGAGCGAACGAGCAAATACCCTTTAACTATTTGGCTATATTCAATCCTCTAGTAAAATTATAGAATATGTATGCTATCTGTTTTTCTCGATTTTGACAAGCATTTTTTTGCTGGTATTACAATGTGTTTTCCTTGATGTTCTTTGACGCAGTTGATGATCTTAAATGATAATGCCAGTGGCCCTAAATCATTTTTTTCAGGTTTATTTAACTAAACTGCAGAATTAGACTTAGGGGAATCAATCAAGGGAATGTGTATGACTAGTAATGACACCCATTCTTGATGTTTTGAAAATAACTATCACAATTATTCAATCGGAATGGAAGTGATTAATTTGTGTGTCTATGATTTCTCTAAAAATACTACTCTATTAAACTCATTAATCTTTTTGGGAGAGTGATAACTATTCCATTATTAAACCAAAGATGTTGAGTGGAATCATCATAACCGATACACATAGTGGGGTTAATGATATCCATAATGACGGTGATTGAGGAATTTGAACCAAACAGCTCCTTAATGACTTGAGGTCGTTTATAGATTAAATGCAGACTATTATAATTCATCTAATAAGAATTAGTAAACCTTCTCTGCAAGCGAAGGTTTTGACTGTAGATTTTGTTAGTGAAATATGATGAGGTATTATATGTAAGGGTTGCCAACCAAAATTGGAGGAGGAAGGGAGAATTATATGTATTTAAAGAGAAGGTAGATTCGGTGCTTCAGACGTCTAAAGAGTGGAATGCCCTCTCATATTCCTCTCTGCTAGGAGGAATGTCCTATTTGTTTCAAATTGCTAGGAAACTATTTATCTTTGCTGCAGACTAACCATGTAAAATTCAGAGAAAGGAAAGAACATCTGCCTTTCAAACTTTATGGATGTCAGATTGGAAACCCTTCATGTTTCTGATAGGACACATGGAATATTCTTGAAGGAGAATGAAACGACAGAAAATCGTTTTTTCCTCTGTTCCAGTTTCATTAATACATATCTATATACGTGTTGAGATATATTTTTAGATTTGATATTAAAAAAAAGTAATATAATAAATGATGTTCCCAAACTGAAAGAATTCAAATTGTTTGTGCTGCAGTAATATAAAGATTCTGTAATTAACACAGGAAAAACAATTGCTTTGGGGTGTAGGCCTGATATGGGAGCAACTGCCTTGACGCTTCGCTGCTTCTTCAGCATCTGAAACTAAGTGAATGACTGAAGGGTGAATGCCATGATAAGGTGCCCTAAGAATGAAAACTTTAAGATATCTGTGTGCTACTTTCATACACTCAGGAAATATCCAAAACCAGAAATTTTCATTACATCATCCATTTCAAAGGTCCTACCTATGTATGACTCAGATGCACAAGAAACCCGTATTCGTAACACACATAGCTTCTTCCTATCAACAATTTGCTATGACTATAAGGTGCCAAAGTCAGAACAGTTCCACTATCCATGTGGGGAATGGTTGTGATGATGCTTGTGGCATAGATGTATGTGACAGTCTTGAAAGATTTCACCAATGTACTCCTGAAAAGAACTTCTGGGGAGCTGTGGGTTTGATTGTGGGTACCGCTGTAGGGCCTGGAATGTTGGGATTACCTGCAGCAACCATAAAATCAGGTCCACTTCCATCAACACTTGCCCTCTTCTTTTCTTGGCTCTATGTTATTTCTTCTATTATTCTTGTTGCCGAGCTCAGCTTTGCTGTAATGGAAGAAGATGGTGTTGATGAAGTCAGTTTCACTGGCCTTGCAAGGAAGACGCTGGGAAATAGTCTTGGTACTTTTATTGCCTTGATCTATGCTTCCCTAAGCTTTTCTTTGTTAGTGGCTTGTGTTTCAGGAATTGGTGTTATAGTCTCTCAGTGCTTTCCATGGTTAAATCTTATAATTAGTAATGGATTGTTTCCATCGATGGTCGGAGTTGTACTATGGTTATTGCCGTTTAAGGCCATTGATGCAGTTAATAGGTTTCTATGCATTATAATGCTTTTTTCCATAATTGCACTTGTGGGGATTGGTTCACTTGTGGGGCGAACTAATATATTGGGTTCCTTTGGCTATGCTTCATGGAAGATTTCTTCGGTTTTGCCTGCTATACCTGTTGCTGTTCTTACACTGGGATTCCATGTTATTACTCCTTTTGTTTGTAAAATTGCTGGGAACTCTGTACATGATGCTCGAAAAGCAATACTCTTTGGCGGAACTATTCCATTGCTTATGGTTCTGTCATGGAACATAATTGTTTTGGGGCTAGCAGGAACAAATTCTACTCCATCAACCAAGGATCCCATTTCACTTTTGCTTTCAGTTAACTCTTCAGCTTTATTAGCTGTCCAAGGTTTTGCATTTTCAGCACTGGCAACTAGCTTAATAGGTTATGCTGTGAGCTTTCCGAAACAGGTTGTTGATACATTGGAGTTGATCTTTGGTAAATCAAATTCAAGACATAATAAAATCCAGAAATCTGAAGCACCTCCCAATCAAAATGAAGTTGGAAAGGTTGGGCAAATTACTTTTACACATGGGCATGGTGATGGAAATGCAGGCACAGTTTCTTATGGCAGTCTCGATTTCCATTTTGCGTCTGAAGTTATTTCTGCCTCTGTGTTGAACTCGTTGAGAAGCATTGTGATGCCTCTTGTGCTTGGCCTTCCTGTTCTAATTTCTTCATTATATCCATCTACATTCTCCAAAGCTCTTGACTATGCTGGAATATATGCCAATTGTTTTCTGTTTGGCATCCTCCCTCCATTAATGACACATATTTACCAGCATCAAAAGAAAGTCAGGTAAGACAGTAACTTTTTCTGGTGATTTACAACAAGATTAAAGGACACTGCAGTTTCTTTCTCATCTTGTTGGGAATCATATTAAGAGTACTCAAATTCCATTGCCTGCTATTCTTTTCCTTTTTTTTTTTATCTATCTTTCACTGTTACATCGCTTCCACTTTATGGACTTCTCGATAGAAAAATATGTTATTGGTTAATGGACCTATTTTGGCAATACCTTGGCAAGAATAACATAGAAAAGGAAATAGAATTTTTGCCTATTTTTTTTATTTTTTAAACAGACCTTATAGAATGAAATGTTCTGCATTACTTTACATGAAGCTAACGTGGTTTTTCTCATTGCATGTTTAGCTTTCGAGACAGAATTACATAGATTTTTTGCTAATCTTCAAGCTTTTATTAAATAGGTTAACGATTCTACCAGGAGGGAATGTTGCGCTCTTACTTCTCTTCAGCATTGCAGTTGTATTAGCTATTTGGCATTAGATGGATGGCTGGTGATTATAAAAGGAAGAATTTTTTTAGAAGACATGCAAGGAAAATACTAAAAACATGAAAAGTTGAGCTAGATTTTTACCTTGTCTGTGGCGAATGCTACTGATCGTTGTTTGCAGCAGCTGATTGGGTGCGTACGTGAATGGAGTCCATTAAATTTCTACTTATTGCTTTAGTCAATGGCTAACTGGTCTACAAGTAGAACAGCTAAAACTATCTTTTTAACGCATTGAAATTTAGTTGACTCTCAGAGTTGTCTGATTTATTGCTCTTTCCACTGCCATTTATCTGCAATCTTGGGATAGGTAAATTTATGTAATTAACATAAATAACAGCAGTTTAGGGAATGTTCAAAACAGGTTTGGCACTCCTTGATTTAGTAAATGCTTTTGTACTATGTGAGAACTTAGAGTTAAAGTGCAATTCTGTTGTTCAGTTCATCTCCTCTATTGACAGAATTTGCATAGAGAAGCTTATGTTTCCAAAGTTGATGTGCTTTTTGAATTCTGACCAAGATAAAACAAATCAAGGTGCAAGAAATGAATGAAATTTCAAGTGAATTCCACAGACATTGACAAACCAAAGACAAATCAAACTGCACATGAACATAACCAGCTGACTGGTGTCTGTTTTCACTTGTAAATGCATAAGCAAAGAGTTCCCATTCCATGCCTTCACATTTTATGGGGTGTCAAGAATTTATTCTCATTGACGCTGTTTGGTTTTGTTTCTTTGATCAGGAAGCTCATACCTATGTGGTAACATGCATTTAGGAGGGTCAGGGAAAGGATTTGCTATGCATATCTTCAGTTTTTGAGTTCTATAAACTTTATATATTTATACTGCTTTGACAATTTAGTCGAATTGTCTCTCTCTCTCTCTCTCTCTCTCTCTCTCTCTCTCTCTCTCTCTCTCTCTCTCTCTCTCTCTCTCTCTCTCTCTCTCTCTCTCTATATATATATATATATATATATATATATATATATATATACTAGTAAAGCCTGGCCGCACAAGGTGCGGCCTTTGCCCAACTTTTCTACCATTTTTTTTTTTCAATTTTATGGAGGTTAAATTGATTATATTTCACCTGATTCATGTGCTTGATTTTGTTCCACTTAGTCCATACCACTACATGGGCAAAATTTGGGGCCCAAGTAACTAAACATAAATCATCTACAGTTAGCAATGTTAAAGTGTGTAATCAAATTTATTCAACAAACAAAACAGTCCCTTGGTATACAGCGAATTTTTTTCCATCTTTTTCTTCAGATCAAGCATGCCATGACCTGAGAATTTAAGAATATTAATCTAAGATATTAGAAGTACAGGAAGCCAAGCACATTAAAAAAATTTAAAAAAAAAGAAAAGGGGGGAAGGGGTTTTGGTTTAAAAAAAGAACAAAACAATCATTTTTGCACATATGTTCTGTGTTCTTTTGAATGTCCAAGTTACATCATAACAGAAAAATCACACCATAAATGACATCCCACTAAATAAGATGGCAAATAAGAAAAGGAATATGCAAAACCATCAAAAGCATAATGAAATTCTAGAACAAACCAATTATGCTGAGGAAACTCATCTTGCCTAAACCTTCATATAACAGAGGCGTAAAAACAAAAAGGACAAAAAGGAAAATAGTAAAGTTGATTAAGGTCTTTTGTTTCTGTTTTGTACATTTAAGAAAACAACCATGTTGATTAAGTAAAACAGTCAACCATGCTCATTTATTCAACTGAATTTTGAGTAATGCTTTAATTACCATAACAAAATTCAACCAAGTCTCTCTTGGTTATTATAGTATACATCTTATCACACACCTTTGCATTTAAGAAAACAAGGGTTAAAAGAGTAGAGTTCTAAGGATCATAGGGTTGAAACCTGAAATGCAACTAAAAAGAACAAAATTGTATCATCACAGTCTATATAAGAACAATACAACTGGCCAATTTATTGTGATTTTCATCTTCTGTAAAGTCCCAACTAAAAGGTTACATTTTGTACAACAAAATTCACAGCAATCGCCGCAAAACTTTATCAAGAAATCAAAAGGAAAAAAAAAAAAGGAAACGTCCAAATACAAAAAGAAATCAAAATGAAAATATTGTTCATATGTACACATGATTATATTCAGAATATATAACAGTAAAAGAAGAAAGCTCTTAACCAACTAAGGGGGGAAAAAATCAGAATAGATGCATAAGAAGCAGGGCACAGTGACTGTGATGAGAAAAAGAGGCCTGCAAAATTTTGATAAAAGGTTTCAAAGCCTCTTCGTAGTCATTTATCAAAGGCAGAAAACCAAACCAAAAAGGAAATACAAAATTGATAATTTACTTCAACAAAAACACTTAAAAATCTGCAGAGAAAAACATGAAAACTACCAAGCAATGGCAAAATAATATGGAACAAAAAAATAAGAGCACTATTTACATGCAATGGCAGCAAATCATCATCCACAGAACCTGGAAAGTTTTACCAAAATAAAAAATGAAAATTCCAAAGAAAATTTGGATCACAAAATGTATAAAAAATATATAGCAAAGATGATCACAACAAACAATCAACTTATCAGTGGAAAAAAGAAACTAAGTGCAAATCATTGTAGTATTCATACGAAAATAGGATACTTTTAAAAATGTCATAAAAATTACAAAAAGAAATCCAAAAAAGAAAACAAATAATTGAAACAAAAACGAAATAATATGTTACATACATAATAAAAAAAATAAAAGGGTACAGAAAGAGAGAACTCATCAAACCATAAGAAATGGGAGAAGAAGAATGAAGCCATTGTAACCATCTTGAATTGGGTGATGATGAAATAAATGAGCAAAATTTTATAAAATATAGATTCAATTTGCAAAAAAATTGGATAGTAGATGTCATTAAAAGGCCGAGATGAGATGAAAGTAGTGCAATCAGAAATTTGAAGCATTGACGAATGGCAGCAAAAAAGTAGCTGAAAGATAGTAACCATAACAAATAATTAGCCACCAGAAAATTGAACAGAAAAAAGAAATCCAAAAAATATATTAAGAAGAAAAGAGATCACGATTTACTCATCTTGAGGCTCAAATTTTATCAATGCGAAAGGCATCTCCATGGCTGCAAACCTAGTTGCATTAAGGAAAATACCCATTCGTCATGCCATCATGGTTGCCATGCCAAGATACGGTCCAAGTCGCCTCATAGCTTCTGTTTTTAAATTAAACTGAAGAGAAGAAGAAGTATCATCATCATCCTAGCCTGTACAAATTTTTTCTCCTATTTATGGAAGGGAACGATAAAGAACAGAAGGAACTATGACAATGGAGAAAGATAACATTTTTTAGGATAGAAGGAAGCATACAATTATTGTGCAACGATCAAATCTTCCCAGGAGGGTAGGTTAACACAAAGGGAAGGGATGAGCTTAGGGTACAAAAAGAAGAGATCAAACGGCTGAAATTACACCAAGAAAAACGGATTGAATGGTGCACGGTACGGCGTAGCTGACAACAGCCGGAAAGCCCATAGAAAGCAGTACAGTTATTGGATATCCAGCTTGCAAAAAAGGCTGTAATTAGCAAAATGGAAAAATAACTGAATACATATTTTAGCCCAGCTGGCAAAAAAAAAGAATTGAAGGCCACCATTGCCGGCTAATTTCTAGAAATATAGCCAAAAATAAAATTTATCCTCAAAATGGGTGGGATTGAAAATGGTTTCTAGGTTAAGGGTTGCCGCCAATGTTGTTGGTGGCGACCCGGTCATTTTTCTTTTTTTTTTTAATTTTACAGTGTTGCCGCCAACACTGTTGGCGGCAACACAAAAAAATTTGATTTTATTTGCACTCCAAGTCCTTGGAGGACTGGAGTGCAATTTTTCATAAAGTTAAAAAACAACAAAACAGTTAAAAAAAAAAAGAAAGTGAAATAGTGTTGCCGCCAACATGGTTGGCAACACTATTTCGGTTATTTGCAATCCAGTCCTGAGGACTGGATTGCAATTTACCAAAAGAAAGCAAAATTTATAAATAAAAAAAAAAAAGAATGAACAGTTTGATTGGCGGCAAAACATAGTTTGCAAATAAAAAAATTGAATTAAAAAGAATTTAATTTTTAAAAATAATTTTCGGTAAAATAGTGTTTAGGGTTAAAATAATTTTCGGTAAAATAGTGTTAGTTCAACACGAATTTGTTTTTTTTTGTTTTGGTCAAAATATAAAACTAAAACATAATGGACAAAATATTTCCAAACAAAATTGTTTAATTTTTTTAAATTACAATTTTAAAAACGATAGGCCAAAATTCAAAAATAGTTTTTTAAATTTTGAATAGTGTCACCACCAACTAGGTTGGCATCGACAATTTTTTAAATTTAAGGTTTTAAAGGTTTTTAGGCTTTTTTGGGATAAGGTGTTTGAGATTAGGGTTTCAAATTTTAGGTGTTTTGGGGATATAAGGGTTTAGGATTTATGAAGTAAATAAATTTTTAATTCATTTGAAACAAAATTATGTAATTTAGGGCTTGGGTTACAATTTACAATTTACAATTTAGGGTTTAGGGTCTAGGGTTAAACTTTTGGGGTTTAGGGTTAAGGTTTTCGGATTTTAAGATTTTTTGGATTAGGTGTTTTGGAGATATAAGTTTAGGATTTCAGGTTTAATCCATTTCAAACAAAATTATGTAATTTAGGGTTTAGGATTTACAGTATAATTATAGTAATAAATTGATATGTTTGAGGTTAAAGGTAACTTAAGAAATAAAAACAAAATATGACGACAAAAGATGACAAAAATAAAAAAATAGATAAGATTAATTAAAAAATACAAATAGGGCTAGTCATAATTCAATTTCAATTATTTTTTAGACAATTTTTGTATTGCCACTATTTAATTTTTTAATTTTTGACACAATTAATTTGTGGCAATACAAAAAAGAATTGTGTCAAAAATTAAAAAATTAAATAGTGGCAATACAAAAATTGTCTAAAAAAATAATTGAAATTGAATTATGACTAGCCCTATTTGTATTTTTTTAATTAATCTTATCTATTTTTTTATTTTTGTCATCTTTTGTCGTCATATTTTGTTTTTATTTCTTAAGTTACCTTTAACCTCAAACATATCAATTTATTACTATAATTATACCGTAAATCCTAAACCCTAAATTACATAATTTTGTTTGAAATGGATTAAACCTGAAATCCTAAACTTATATCTCCAAAACACCTAATCCAAAAAATCTTAAAATCCGAAAACCTTAACCCTAAACCCCAAAAGTTTAACCCTAGACCCTAAACCCTAAATTGTAAATTGTAAATTGTAACCCAAGCCCTAAATTACATAATTTTGTTTCAAATGAATTAAAAATTTATTTACTTCATAAATCCTAAACCCTTATATCCCCAAAACACCTAAAATTTGAAACCCTAATCTCAAACACCTTATCCCAAAAAAGCCTAAAAACCTTTAAAACCTTAAATTTAAAAAATTGTCGATGCCAACCTAGTTGGTGGTGACACTATTCAAAATTTAAAAAACTATTTTTGAATTTTGGCCTATCGTTTTTAAAATTGTAATTTAAAAAAATTAAACAATTTTGTTTGGAAATATTTTGTCCATTATGTTTTAGTTTTATATTTTGACCAAAACAAAAAAAAACAAATTCGTGTTGAACTAACACTATTTTACCGAAAATTATTTTAACCCTAAACACTATTTTACCGAAAATTATTTTTAAAAATTAAATTCTTTTTAATTCAATTTTTTTATTTGCAAACTATGTTTTGCCGCCAAAACTGTTCATTCTTTTTTTTTTTTTTTTATAAATTTTGCTTTCTTTTGGTAAATTGCAATCCAGTCCTCAGGACTGGATTGCAAATAACCGAAATAGTGTTGCCGCCAACCATGTTGGCGGCAACACTATTTCACTTTCTTTTTTTTTTTTTTTACGTTTTGTTGTTTTTTAACTTTATGAAAAATTGCACTCCAGTCCTCCAAGGACTGGAGTGCAAATAAAATCAAATTTTTTTGTGTTGCCGCCAACAGTGTTGGCGGCAACACTGTAAAATTAAAAAAAAAAAAAGAAAAATGACCGGGTCGCCGCTAACAACATTGGCGGCAACCCTTAACCTAGAAACCATTCTCAATCCCACCCATTTTGGAGATAAATTTTATTTTTGGCTAATATTTCTAGAAATTAGCCCACCATTGCCTGACAAACCAAGAGTTAGAGAAAGAAAAAGCCCTACTGACCCGCAAAGCAGAAAAAAACCTAGGCGCAACACATGGCATAAGTACAGTAGCTCAATTGGTTTTTATATACTAGGTAGATATATATATATATATATATATATATATATGTATGTATGTATGTATGTATGTAGACACACACACAAACTTAGACAAAAATAACGGATATATATGTATGTATGTATGTATGTATATAGACACACACACAAACTTAGACAAAAATAACGGACAGGAAGTAATAGCATTTTGTGCTGACGCAAAATTGTTTTAGCTATAAAATATGCATTAAAATATGCATACACAATGACTTCTAGTTGAAGTTAGAAGAGTTGAATTTTTTTTTTTTTTTTGTTGAAAAAGGGAGTATCCCAGCTTTGCTGGACTATTCCCCTTGCAGCTGTGCAAAGCCCGCCCCAAGATGCACAACAATGTCACCCGCAAGAGTTGAACCCTGAACCGATTCCCTAACTAAGAAGACACGGAACCATCCGACCTGAACTGATCCCCTAACTATGAAGACACTGAACCATCCGACTACTCGCAAGGGCTAGAAGAGGTGAAATTAAGTAGTGGTTTCTTACCCTCGTTGGTCCCAAGTATTTTGCGATTGGACTTTTGCTTTACTCATAGCATTTTCGTATCCTAGATTAACTGGATACGAGGTCATTTGAAGAAATAGGGGAATAAACAAAGTTCCAAAAATTTTCAAATTGAGAATAAGAATTTTTACTGACCAATATTGCTTTCATATACCCAATTAACAGTACTAGTCTGTCCAGCTTTACTTAAAGAGGATAAGAAAACCCACAAAAAAAAAAAGGAGGCAAGGCAGATTAGATACATGGGTTAAGCATTTGGCTACGAAAAAAGGAATGAAACCTGAAACTTCACTTCTATAATTGCACGTGATCACCTTTGGTTCTTGTCAATCCTAATTACATAAAGGTGTAATTCCTGGTAGTTATCTATGGTAAAGGGTGCTTTCAATAGTCATCCAACTGAAACGATGATTTTGGCACCGACGTTCCTTTGGTGGGAAACACATTTGAGATTCCAAGTGGAAAAAGTTTCAAGGAATCGGCTAATGGACGACGTCAGGCGGCTAAACATCCTAGAATACACATGCTTGCGAACCCCAATCGCTTTAAAGTATACAATCCGATTTTCTTTTTGGGTTCAATTTCAATTTTCTCCTCACCACAAACATGCATTGAATTTTGCCCCTCACTATAAATTTCTGCAAGAGCTTTTGGATACAACTCATCTGGTGGCCAGACTAGACAAGATCCTTTTCACATGTAATTTTTCATTCCACAGTGTATACAATACTATCAGTTTGTTAGCAAGTGACATTGATTTTTGTAAAATCTTATTTTGAAAAAGCTAAAAATTATAATCCAAAAGTAGCCCTTTAGTTGCTTCTAATTTTAGTTTAAAAAATCTGAAAGCAAAAGAAAAAAGATTGAGAAAATATTTTTATGAATAAATGGCAACATTTTGTTAAAAAATAAAAAACTCCGTGGATAAAATTTTTAAGGGTCAAACGGAGAGAGTAGAAGGCAAAGATCCTGGACTTCGTAAAAGTTTATATAATAATTTCTTGAAGATCAAAAAAATCAACAAGATGGAATTTACTATGGAATTAGAAAAGCAAAGTGAATCGAATTGGGTGAAATATTGTTGTTATAACCAAATTAAAAGTTTATATGATAATTACTATGGAGATAAAAATTAACAAAAAGATGAACTTTTTGTGCAAGTAAAAACGAAAAGTGAATTTAGTTGGATAACAATGTTGATAAAACCAAGTCAAAATCTCATGCAATTTTTACATAAAAGCCCACCGGCCTTGGTACTTCGATCGTGTATATTTTTAATCAAAGAATCTACTTTTATTTAAAAATTAAATTAAATGTAGAAAATAAATGCAATAAGATATTTGACTTTGAAAGCGCCCAATTTGCTCAAATGGCTAAATTATGGTATCTACAAAATCAGTCTCTAACCTGGCTGCAAAAATTGAAATGTACTTGATTTGTTATGTTCGCAGTCAAACTCGATTGGAGGACAATAAATCTTCATTCCTCTAGCTTGGTGTAAATTTAATTGGTAGAATGAATTGTCGCCGTCTTTCATCAACATCTGTGTCTCTTTCCTCAAAGAAACATCAAAATATTATTTCTTATACTTCTTGGAATTTACCTTCTTTTTTTTAGGTTCTTTAATTTACCTTATTGATCACTCTTATCGTTCTTCAAATACAACTGACAGCTATCACAGAATTCAGACGATGAGACATAATTTAGTACAGCAACACAAAGCTTGGTAACAATTGAACCTGAGTTTTTTTTTTTTTTTTTTCCTAGTCAGACCACAACTATAGTCTTTTTTCTACCACTTTTTCAAAGCCTTGCAAGAAATTAGAGACGTACTGTTAAATTTTCTTGAATTGGAAAATATTAAGTAAAAATTTATCACTTAATTTGCGGAATATTTAGACACAAAAATGCATGCTCAGTTCCGCTTCCATACATAAGCATGCTCTCTTTTCCTCTAGTACGCAAAAGAAAAAAAAAATCTTCTCTCATATCCAGTTTCATACATAATTTTTCTTACATATTATAACACACTTCTACCTAATATCTATATATCTATTTACAAACACTATTGACACACAAATACACACTCGCCCACACCTTCTATATTAATATATGGTGTATTAGTAGTAATAAAATATTTAACAAATTAACTTAGTATAAAAATAAATCATAAGATTGTTGCTGAAGTATACAACATACAAAAAAACAGAATATTTCAAATTTTCAAGTTCAGATGATTATCAGACAAATATCACTTAAGAACTCAACAAGTTAATACTTTTAACATTTAAATTTCAATTTTTAATTTAATCAAACTACCCCAACTCTAAAACATTTGGTTGGGTAGAAAATATTTCCGAAAATATTTTTAAAAATTTTCCGGTGTTTGGACATTTCTTAATTTGGGAAACATTTTATACAGAAAAACATTTTACACATTACAATTATAAATAGCTTAACTAGAAACGCGACTGAAGTTGGTTTCCAATAAGACGCGTCTCTCCCACCTTTCATTGATTTTCTATCTTTAACAAATCCTCACTAATTCACTTTTCTCCAGTGATCAAAACGCGAGAGAGAGAGAGAGAGAGAGAGAGAGAGAGAGAGAGAGAGAGAGAGAGAGAGAGAGAGAGAGAGAGGCTCATATGTAGTCGGTGTCTCTGACTTCAGCAAAGTTCCTTTCCGACCTCTATATTAGGTGAGACTCCAAACGTCCGACATTCTCCATTCCAAGCAATGTTGCACCAACAGCCTCAACCTTTTGTGCGTTCTTCTATCTCTCACTATCATAGGCAGATAGATTCAAACTCACTAGACATGGAGGAACAAAATTGATGACAATCTATCGACATTGCAGAAATTTCAATATGAAGCACTGCTTCTGGCATGTAGCCTTTACTATTTTGTCTCGGTATTGAAATTAGTTTTCTTCAGAAAGTGTCACGGATGCTTATAAGATTTGCTATTTTACTTTTTGTGTTAGATAGGTACTAGGAGGGCGGTGACACTAGTCGGCAACTAGACCGGTACTAGGATGGCGGTGACACTAGTAGGCAACTAGTAAGCAACGATTCCGTTTATAGACTTTGCGTTCTAAAAGAATGACGCATAAACATAATTTGCACTTTGATATAAAAAAGTGATATAAGAATACTTATGTAACTTTTTTTTTACCACATAAAAACTTTTCAGCAAGGACAATGTTTTTTGGGTGAATGAACCTAGTTCTAATTGGTCAAATGGTTCTTAGTCATAAAAGGGAAAATTGTAGTGGTTATTGCCTGTAATTACATCATTAGTCATTAGAAACATCTTACCTAAAATGTTGGCCAAATGCATGAAGGACGGTTAAAATGATTTCTTGAAAAATGCTTTCTGTGGAAAGTATTTTCCAAGGGAAAATATTATGGGATAATTTCACACATCTCCTCTAAAGTTTGTCGTAATTGCACTTGCATCCTTTCAAGTTTTGAAAATTACCTTACGCCGTTTTGTATTTATATTTTTTATAACAAGAAAAACCATTTTGATAATGTAATCTAAAAATACCACCAAACACCCTAAAATACCCCTATTGCTTTTAACAAAGAAAATTAAACTTTAAAAAATTAATTAGTTAGACTCATATTCATATTCTTACATCAAGCTTTCAATCCCCACCATATTCTATTCTCCAAAATCAAGTGATCAATCTAAACAAACGTAATTTATCTATCAAAATCTTACAAAAAAATATATTAGTAAGCCTAATTAAAGGAGCAAAAGACCTTGAGTTTTGGATTTTTTTAATTTTTTTATTTATTGCTTGCTTTTAGACGCAATTAAGGATATTTTAGAATATTTGACTGGTGTTTTTAGGTTATATTATTAAAATGAATTTATTTTGTTACAAAAAATATAAACACCGGACCAAACGTACACTTAAAGCTAACAATAAAAAGTTACATGCAGACACATTGTTCTATATATGTATATCATCAAACTAATAGTAAAAACGTAAGAAGATGTTAATCTAATCAACATACTTTGAACATCGAAATAATGTGTTTTGCGTTCATTGTGAGTTTTCCAGGCTGCACTTGTAAGTGGAATTTTGGATTTTTATGGATTGAATTTGAAAGGCTTGTTGTGTTAGGGTTGAAAAGATAAAATTATCTAAAGGAGAGTGGCATTCAAGTCATTGGATTGTTTAGTGCAATTTTTCCATTATCTGTGAACTCTCACTAATTTGACAAATTTTTACTTGAACTCCGGGCTAATCTCTAAGTTTACGTCAATCTATCTGTCCATTCTCGCAATTTCAAGTTTGAAAAGTTTTATTTATGGATTCTCTCCAAAATAATTTTCTATAAGTTTTCGAAATACTCAAAGAATTTTCAAAAGTATCACTGTTTTAAAATAAAATATGTTATCGTTAACCGTTCTATTTTCCAATAGAATCATGCCTAATATCTTAACGAAGTTATATTTTTAATTTTAGTTAGCAAAAATTATTTATATAAGATTTACCTAATTCCTTATTTTTGTCAACGAATTTATCCGATTTATTATCTATCTAAATTCCTCAAGAATTCCTTTCACGCATCCAGTTTCAATTGTTTCAAAACTTTATGAGTAATTTATTATAGTATGATTCCTTTCTTTTTTAATTAAATCAAATTTGGCTCCTTGCCTCTGTGTGAGTACTTTTTTGGGAAAAAGAGAGAGCATATTTTTTAATAATAATTTCAAAAAGCTTGAGAGAGAGAGAGATAGAGAGAGAGGGAGAGAGGGTCGGATGAAAACAAAAACTGCCTTTTGATTTGCAAAATTGTTCAGAAAGCTCAAAGTTGTTTCACGCAATTTTGTTGAGATTATGAGAAATCTAGCTGTATTACATACTTAGACTAGACTTGGTAATGTGAGATTTTTTAGCATACTTGTTAAGATGTAAAACTTAGACTAGGAGTATTTATAGTGGAGTCTTCTCAAGTGCAGGGAAGAAATTTTCAAGTCCTTTACGCGTACGCTGGGGTAAAAAAGGAGGCAAAAAAATTGGACGGAATTTTGCCACTGTAAAGAAAAGAAGTTCATGACATATCAGTATTATCGGTTTGCCAAAAGTCCAACCTGGAGAAGAACTTAGATAGCGGATTAAGCTTATTCATAGCCAACTCACTCTGAGTTGTCTTGTCTCAATATCTTTATTTTTGCTCTAAGTGTATTGTTTCCATTTGTGCTTCCAAGACTTCTATTGATATGTTGAAAGTATTTCTTGTTCGTCTGAGATTAAATCTATGCTTCAAAATTTTATTTGCTACATATTAACCTATTCGCTCACCTTCTAGTTTGCTTAGTTGGGATAATAGAAGAAATAACTCAATTTGTAACTCTTTTAGCTTGAAAAGTTGAGATAAGACTTTGGTATACTATTTTAGCAAATTTTTCAAAGTAGGTTTTTATAATTAATGTTTGAAAGCATACGCATGTGTGTATATTTGTATGTTTATACAAGAAATAATCGAACTCAATATGCAAGCATATATGTATATATGTATACTTATATGTATATCTGCATACTTACACACACACACTCTTAGAGAGAGAGAGAGAGAGAGAGAGAGAGAGAGAGAGAGAGAGAGAGAGAGAGAGGGGGGGGGATGAGCATAAATAGAATATGCGTGTTATCATAAATTATTTCTATTTTTACACTGTGGTGAACCATTTCGTATTAACATTAATTTAGGAATTGATTGAGTGAAGCATATTAATATTAAAATGAAGTTCTTTTTGAAATAATAATTAAAGAAAACCCCAAGGCCATGTTACACAAAGGCTTGAAGCTTCCATTTCACTAAATCACCTGTATATGGATTTCAGTTAGGAAGCAGAATTTAAAAATTTTCTTCTTTACTCTAGTGGTGTATACGAGTCTAGTTGTGCCGGACTTTCTTGTGCTAAAACTTGTTTGTTTACGTTAACAAACTCAAATTTGTGTTAAAGTTAAATTTGATTATTTCTTGAGAGAACACAAATGAGTTTCTGTTGATCCAACTCAAGTAAAGTCTGAGTAGTTTGAATATTTTATATATACATTTTAAACTTTATAATTATCAAGTGAGTTTGAATCGAATTTGAAGCGTTAGCAAATGATAAATTTTGTTCACGTTTGGCTTGATTAGCTAACGAAAAAAGTTTGAGTGAATCAAATAATTCAGTTATCTGTCAACCCTACTTTACTCTCTAGCTAATTAAAAATTTGATGTGAAAAATGAATGTCAAAAGCAGTTATCAAGATTCAATACCTAAAACCACAAACATTTATTACTGATGAGGAAAGAGTTCCGATTGGGTCCTTTGCATAGGACTAGAGCAGCTTATTGAGTATTTCTCCGTGAACCACAACTTAAGGCAGTTGCTCTTACTATTTGTCTGGATTGTGGGCAAAGGTATGTCAACTCGTGATAATGCTTAACCAGTTGAGGAAATAAACTGGTTAGGCCAACTAATGATAAGGATGTTGTCCCATTATGTTAAGTTTGCACGATCTTGAAGTTTAAAATTCATATATTCGAAAAAGAACAAAAAACAATAAACCATTAAAAGATTTGCCTTTTGTATTGATTCTTATGAATTTTATGTTTGAGAAAAGTATTAAATACATCAAGTGACGTGTCACGCGATGCATTAGAATCAATAATTTATCGCCACGTGATAATGGTGAGCCACACCTTGCCGTATTTGATGATATGTGATTGATTTTATTACATGACGTGACATGATGCACCTAATACTTTCTCTACGTTTGAGGACATATTGTAGGGCTACGATCATCAAAGTCAAACACTTTTCCTACTAATTAACATGTTATCAATCGACCAACCAGGATGATGCTGACCTTCTATTACACCATAGATTCTTAAACAAGTGCACATATCATTCCTATAGTATAGCTTGTAAGGTAATAATACAAGTAACACAACGAAAAAATAAAAATTTTATTACCTTATCTATGGATCTCTTTGATATCTATATATGATTACAAGGAGGTTTACATGAGAATTATGTCAAGCACATAAGATTTCTATGATCCTTTGATGAAGAGGTAGGTCAATCACGAAAAGCCCTCCAAGCATTGAGTTTCTAATGATATCCACACGAACACAATCTTGTAGGAACTTCTACGAGCTTGCTTGCTTCAACTTCTGAATGCTAACTCTCTTGAATTAATTAAAGAACACAAAAGAATAAAATCGAACAATTAGGGAGATGGAGAAAAGGAGGTGGCAGCACTTTTAGGTTTTTCTCTCTCTAGAATTTTGTCTTGTATTGCAATATTAATTCAAGAGTCAACGTATGGACATATTTATAGAAGTAGAATTTTAGTCTTTAAGGAAACAAGAGCAATTGATAACCAAAAATATTTAATAGCTTACATTAAACTAATCCTATTCCTTTAGGAAATTCTATTCCATAAGAAAACCAAATAACTCTTTGATTCCTTTAAGGAAACTAATTTCCAACGAGATTTCAAATATTTATAAATAAGTCTTTTAAGTTAATTTATCTTATAAATTAACTCCATAAGTATCTATACTTATCTTAATTATAATTTTGCCCAAAGATTATGTTCTTTATGTGTGTGACCCATTAAGTTCGATTCACGCTGGCAATAAGCATAAATTATAACTCATTAATTAATCAATTAAGAGTTATATAAATTAAACACTTTAATTTATAATTAATTTACTAATTAATTAATTCGTACTTATAGATCATGAATGGGGTCTAGCAATGCATCATGACCACCCAAGTGAATAGAAAAGTCATATGATAGACTATACCTATCAATAACAATGTTACCGTATAACTAAGATCCTTTCATCCACTATAATTCAATTAGTCTAAAAGTGTAATGCACACTTTTAAATGACTAATTAATATTTTCTTGTTCCCGAAATATGACTTCCCATGAAGTATAACCTTGAAACTACTTTCAAGTTATACTATCACTTTTTGTAGAAGATTTGTTGAGTTAATATTTCTAACAAGTGAGTGGGATATACTCTTCTGTTAAAGAGTGGTGATTCTTATATTGATTACTCACTATCCTTTCATACTTAATACTATACTCAATCTCTATTCTATGGGCTACTCATTTACGAACACCGAGAAATAGAGTCAAAGTATAGCAATCCACACTCAAGATACTATGGTAATCTCAAATCTAAATATCACTTTCACCATTGCAATTTAAGAGTTCAACCATTAGCACTATAGTTGGAAACTCTTGGCAAATCAATCCAATGAAATTGTTCTCAACAACCATCCATATACCAGCTTAGGTGTCACGCACACCATAGTTAATGAGATCAATTACTACTTACTACAAGTAGAGGCAAAATATGTGCTAGTCGATCCGTATTAATGATGTCCAATCTCATTAATACTATGACTAAAGATATTTAAGAATATAACTTTATGTTTATTTAGAGTCTCATAATTGTAACCCTTACAATCTCCAATACACAGTCAATATTCTAGGAACTTTATTAAATAAACAAGTAATATGGAGAACAAGTTATGAATGATAAAGAGAAAATGCCACATATATAAATAAAACATAAATAAGTGTAAGTACAAAAAGCCTTAAACCAACTTGATTTTAGGGAATACACTAACATAGCTTAGATAAGTATGTTTGTAGTTTTGGATTACATTATCAAAATGGACTTGTTTTGTTATGAAAAATATAAATACAGGGGGTGCAACTGTAATTTTCAAAACTTGAGGGGATGTGAGTGTAATTATGAAAAACTTCAGGGGAGGTATGTGAAATTATCCCAAAAAACAAGCATAGGACACCAAGATTTCTAACGTGAAAAATCTAGTGTGAGAAAAACCAGTGACACCTAGTCCAGACAAATAACCTCGACTATGAAAATAATGGGACTGCATAGTTTTACCTAGAACACTAGAGCACAGTAACATAATATCGTTATAAAATTGGATTACAATAAATTCTCTATCATTACAAAAGTGGATTACAATAAATTCTCTATCAAAAACTCCAACTTTCAGAGAGGTGGGTTTGAAAGGATGTTTCTAAACATTGATAAAACTGAAAATCAGAACCAGTGGATGTGTAGAGTTTATTGAAAAGAACTCGTGGTTAACAAGACCAGGATTCATTTTGCCATTGGATCAGCGCTTCAAAGTTTCAACTCGTTTTTCTTTCGCTAAATCTCTCTCCTCATTTTTCCAATTTTCTTTCCCGTCCTTCTCTAGCTTCTCACGTCTAATAAAACTTACGTCTCTTATTTTCTTTCTTTAAGTCAAGGCTTTAATTTGATTAGGGATAGGCTTTGTGGGCTACTAAACGAAATGGACCAAATCAACGATCTATAATCAAAGAGGATTGATTATGTCAAAAAATAATAAAATAAACTTAAGAAAATATAGGATTACAACCAGTACCTGCGTGTCATAATTAAACATACATCAATATCTGCTAAACAGAAAAGTGGCGGTAACTCTTCCTAATTGATCCTAGATTAAAAAGGTTAGCATGCCCATCTTCATCTAAAGAGTAGGATCTTTAGGACCTTATCAACTATTAGGATCCTTTAGCTCCTAAGCTCACTAAAAAGTGCAAACCAAAAAGACAAAAAAAGAGCCCAAATTTACTCCTTTTTCTCTGGATGAAGCAGTAAGAATGAAAAGGAAATGAAAGTAGATAACAACAAATCGAAAGATAGAGCTGTCTCTTCAGTTTTCACTTGTAAATTTTACATTTCCTGTCGGTAGATACGTTAAGAAATGTGATAGCTAACGAGGAACTAAGGAAGCGGTGACAAAGAGCTTAGCAAACAAGTAGCACGGTCGTTTCAAATTTGTGACAGCCAATAATGTGGCATGCATTATTCTTTATGAAGTGATGGCCCATGTTTTCATGCAACAAATCAGGGCTTTTTGATTGGGATGTGCTGGCTTGTACCTTTTGTCAAAAATCATCTGCCTTCAAGAAGTAAACAATATATTTATATTTATTTATTTATACAAAACACAAATAGAGTGGCAAAATTAGACAGTTGCGACCCCTACAAGCATGAAACACTAGGAACCTTTGCTTTGAATAGAAAGTAAGCTAATCGCCAAAGCAAATCACATGAAAGTTTTCTTTTCCTTAAATAACCGGTTTGAAATTATTGCTACCTTCTTCTTCCCATAAAATGCTATAAGTAGTCTATTTATTTACAGCAAAGTGTTAGGACAAAGCTTCCAGAAAAGAAAGCTGAATTGGGCAATGCATCATGAAACATGGATAAAATGGAAAATACATGTACTTTTGACTAAATTATCAGAATGCGGATGTTACCATCAATATTCGCATCCTACTTAAATCATTATCTACTTGGAAAATAGTTAAAGTTCAAAGGATTTATGAATGAAAAATTGTTGAATATGAGGAAAACAAGTTTCATAATTAAATATTCGTAGATTGGATAAGGTAAACAATTTATGGTATATGCTGAAGTGTGTGCACACAAAAAGCAAGAGAAAACGTGTCAATTAATGATTCAATGAATGAACAAGAGAATATTCCTATAGAACTCTTGCCTAAAATTCTGGGCTATAGAAAGGCAAATTTAAGAAATAAGTTTCGTTAGACAGAAGTTCAAGCATTGAGAATTATTTAGAAAGTCTTTGATAAAATAAGCACATACGTATGTAGGTTGTACATATTTATGTGAGTTTGTGTTTGATAATTCCAAAATCGACGAGAATAATCCCAACGCATCATGTGAGTCAATAATAAGCCTTCCCGAGAAGTTTGACAATAAGGAGTATTCTTTTTTTTTTCTTTTCTTTTTTGGCCCGTCTATTCTCTGTATTCAGAACAGGAGAAAAGCCCCCCCCCCCCCCCCCCCCCCCAAAAAAAAAAAAAGAGAAAAAACCCCCACCCCCAAACCAACCCAAAAACAAAAAAAAAAAAAACCAAAACAACCTTGTTTTGGCAATGGGGAATATTACTGCATCTATGACCTGTACTGTAATGGGATGGCACCAGTCCTTTATATATTTTTATTTTGGAGCGCAGAATGGATTTTTTTTCCTTTTTTTCCTTTTCTTATGGAGAATAATTGAAGGCAAAGTACTTATTTTCCACACCATGTCACATGTTAGAACCCAAAGATAGTGCAAACAACTGTCATTCTTGCAATCCAAGCTTGAAACATGAAGACAGCAGTACTATGTGAGACTTTATTTGGACACGTCCAATTTTTTAAAATTATTTAGAATTTTTTTGTACGTCATTTTAAAGCTCTCAACAGGTCTTTTTATTTCACATATATCACAAACAAAAAATGATATTCGAAAAAATGCAATCCAACCTCAACTTATTATTAAAGCCATTAAGAATATACATCACAAGAAACGTGTAAAACTAACGGAAAATGTACATAATGTTAAATCATAAATAGTTTTGAGGAATCTACTATAAGTTAATTTAAATGCTCCTGAAATGTTCTAAAATAAATGAATCTTTACAAGAGCGTCACTTCAATTCAAACCAGCATGCACCTTTCTTTTCTGGACTAAATATTTTCTAGTAGTGGAAAAGAAAATTCTACTACATGTAATTGCAGAATAATTAAAACAAACAGCCTGCAATCTGCACATTCTTGTTATGTAAATTCATCAGTGAAATCAGCAGTATTCCCACAAGGAATCCAAGTCAGAAATACTCGGATCAACAGAAAGGCCTTCAAGACCTTCAAAGGACTTGTTTTCAACGTTTCCTTTTGAAATCACGGATGATATTTCAGGGGCCATGTCATTGCTAATTCCAGTATCTTGTGAAGGGCTGACCATGGAATTGTTGGAAGAGAATTGTTCAATTTTGCATTGCCGTTTGGGGTCCAAAATTCCCTGGTTTGCTGCTGAATGAACTCTGGAATTAGCCTGATGACCTGGAGTAACTTTGAAGCCTGAAAATGGACAGCTTGTAGCAGGTATTGAAATTGGAGGGCAGAAAATGGAATTTGGATCAGGATGACTAGAACTTGCTTCATAGGAAGTCTTCCACGCATAATTGTAGGTGGGCATGGGGAAGTTGTTTTGGTCTTGTTGAACGTGTAACTTGGAATAATTGTTCAAGTTTGTGGAAAAGTACGAGGAGAAGTTTCCATAATCTGATGATTTTCCAGAAGAAGTTGCTCCACCTTTTAGTTCATCTTCATCATGCGAAAAGCTTGAACCAGCAGGTCTATCGCTCGAACTAGGAAGGTCCATTAGTGGTGGAAGTGAAGGACAATCATCAAGAAAATGATCCAAAAAAGAATCAACCCTTGTGAGATCTCTCAATGGACTTCTTTTGACTCCTACGTTCTTATGGAATACCCTACACACAACCCATTCATCCTGCAATAATTGGCACAAAAAGGTTTAAATTATTGAGCACTCTACATCCTTTTCGGCGACCAAAAAGCTAAAGAGCAAGATTGAAGGATGCACAATGAAAAGAAAGAAACCCCCAACAACAAGAAAGGAGAAATTTTACAAAAAGTTTCTTTCTCCTTTCAAGATATACATAGTAATAAAAAAGAAAGCAACTTACCTTTGCTCCTTTAGGGAAATTGTAATAAGAAAATCTGCCTTCCAGTCTATATTCATGCATGACCCAATTAGTTTTTTCTCCTTTAGGAGCTCTCCCTCTGTAGAAAACAAGGGTCTTCTTCATTCCAACAAGACAACCTTTTCCCTTATAGATCTCCTTATCTTTACCAGTAGCCTTCCAATAACCTGATTCTGTTGCTCTATTTGTTCTCATCCCTGTTGGATACTTCCTATCTCTCTGGCAGAAAAAGAAGTTCTCTTTTTCTCCCATCTTTGCTTTCTCTGAAATTACCAAAGGTAATTCCAACCGATGTCAGTACTTCATTTAGACCGAACAAAAATAATTCTCCTCAGAAACACATACAAAAAAAATAATAACAAGAGAGAGAGAGAGAGTTATTCATGAAGGAGATCAGAGGAATCTTACTTGGTAAATCCCAGGGTTCACACTTGTTCATATCAACTTCTGCAATTGCTACAGCAGTGAATCCGCTGTCCATCACCTTCTTTGTTAAGTAGTGAGTTATGATCTCTTCATCAGTGGGATGAAATCTAAATCCTGGTGGTAAATCCATGAGATCTTCTTCTTCATTTAGCACAATTGGTGCTCCTTCCATATCTGATTTGGTATAGAATTCCAACCTCAAAATATTCTGGAAATCAGAATGATTGATGCTACAGAATCTAAATTTGCCCTTTTAACTGTGCAAAGCAGCAATAATGGAACCTAAGAATAAGGTATATACACAAAAAAGTATAATCTTATAATTATTCCTACAATAATTATTTAGAGAAATATGTGTGCTCTGTAGGAGATGTTAGGAAGAAGGCAAATGAGAAAGTAGAACTGAGACAAGAAGGGGATCTTATACAGAAAGGAGGCTTCAAGCTTGGGACTCTGGAAATCCGTAAGCTGCAAGGAATTTGTGAAGGAAGCCTCGTGGTTTTTGTCCTTTGTAACCTTTTTTAATCAGTGTTTTGTACTGTGCAGTTTCAGTGGCTTGTTATCCACAACTGCAATGTTTGAAAACAGATGTGAAAGCAAGAAATGGTAAAAGCCAAACCAATAAAGAATAACTTGCACTGACTTTCTCTAAAGTTGTCAAAATTATAGATTCCCCGCTAAAACTTTTGAAATTATATCAACCTCAACCTTTAGACAGAGAAGGATGAAGAGGGGGAGAGAGAAAGGGATGGTAAATATCAAATACATATACTTAACATTTTTTTTTTGTTGTTTTTCAATATCTTTCGGTATATTTTAATTGGTATAATTGTCATGAAAATGGTTTACGAGAGTTACCAGAGTTTTTGCTAACTAATGTATACACTTAAGAAATTGCAATTTTCCAAGTTCTGGGGGCATTGATAATTTTACAGACTTTGGAGGACGAAGGGTAATTTACTGGCAAAAGAAATGAAAAAAGCAGTGCACTTTCTAAGCTGAAAGGTGGGGACCAGGCAGCGGGCCTGTAGTCTAATCCCATTAAAGTATTATCTTTATCTGCTCAAACCTAATCCTCCAGCAACTTTTTATGCCTCTTGCTCTTTCTTCGGGGTTATTAAATTGTCAAGAAACTAAAAAAAGTCTTTGTTCAACGCTTTCAACTGTTATTTATTATTGAAGTTAATGCATCTTTTTCACTGAAAGAATTAGAAAGTCGTTTTCTATTATTGGCTTGGCTTATATTCTTCCAAACTAACAAAGATTATTACATCAAACTATACATATCAGAATCATTACTAATCTTTTGTTTAATTTGTATTCCTTACCAATTTACTAATATAAAATGTGGCGTTGCTTTCTAGTAGAATGTTTGGCAAATCTTTTCTATTGGCTTGGCTTGCTCAAAAGTAGTTTGATTTGTTCTTATATGTTATATGCCATTTTTGTTATGCAATCTTCTACGTATGTGCATACATGATCACTCACTGAAAAAAATCTTATCTGTTTCTTCTCCATTTAAATGCAGTCAAATTAATTCTCATATTTAGGTTATCAACATGATAAACTCTTTACAATTTAGATGCATTCTCAATTCCTAGTATATTTTATATACTTGTTTAGTCATAACTCTAAATTTTCACTACTTACGCATCAATTTGTACGAAAGTTTCCTTTGGAAATCTTGATTTTACCTTAAAATCGATTCGTTTTAATGGTTCAATGAATAATGCATGCGCGAGAATTGAAACCGGAACATCAATTTTAGTCTCAGTATTTTCAATTCAATCTTTTTAATTAAAAGTTTGTTAGAGATTAAAAAAAATTCAAGATGAAAAAGAATGAATACATTTCAAATAGAAAGAAATGTTCCAAATACTTTCCTACGAAGAGAATGTTCCCCCACAAGTTACAGCAGCCTCTTCATACTTGCATATTAGGGAGCCAGTCGAATGTAGAACAGTCTATCTTGAATTTTGACGCGGAACTCTTCTGATTGCTTAATAAGCTCAGTTGGAAATTACTAGGAATTTTACATGATCTAATCATACACGAACATCACACGTATTCCTTGGCTTCTCTGAAATTTAAAATTATTAATTAATTAAATATTTTTTTGGTTCAAAGAAGACTCTAAATTCTGTAGAAAAAAGAGGTGGCTTTAATAGTCTAACCACATACGTCAAGATTACCTAACTAATATCTCTACTACAAGAATTAGAAATTGAAAATACTAATCGAATTTTACTTATGCTAAATAAAAAATTCTGAGGATAAGAAACTTGGAGCGTCAGTTCTTTAGGCCGAGCACTAGCAAATGCGGTAGAAAATGAGAGGGTTAATTACAGTTTGCCCCTTAAATTTTGAGAATGGTCATACGATATCTCCTATACTTCAAAAATACATACTTTAGTCAACTATTAAGATTAATAACTTTGTGAGAAAAAAGAGCAAAATGACATAAATTTTTACAAATTATTGTTTTAAGTACAAAAATATTTTTCAAGAGTAAAAGGTAAATGGATTTAAATACAAATTATTCTGAATTGGAAGAAAAATAATACAAATAATACATTTATTAGATGTGATATATAGAAGAAAATACAAACTGAAAACAATACAGTATTCATGAGGCAAAAAATATATGGCAAAAAAAATAAAAATTTCAAAAAAATAAATCATCTATTTTTTAAATTTTTCTTTGATCGCAGGTGACTATATAAAATAAGAGGCGGATGTAGTTTCTCACAATTATCATCTAGATTAAAGGTGAAAAAAATTGACATAGTATAAGCAATATCAATATATGAGATTTTGAGATTATTTAAAATATATTAATCCTTGTAAAATTTATTTTACATGTTATGTGATTGCATGAAGAAATATACTAGTTAGTATGTATATATGATGAGTTTCAGAATATGTCTTGTAATTATGTTATATGGAATCTGTGGCATTATTTGTTTGATATTCTTTTTCAAAAACATGTTTTTAAAAAATTTTAAACATATTTTCAATCACCTTTTTATCTCACCTGTGCATTTATCAAGAATAATCACTAAAACAGTTATAGTAATGTTTTTAAAATACTCCAAAAAAAAAAACCATTCAAATGAAGTGTGTGATTTCAAAATAAATGATGACAACTTGTAATTGGACATAAATAAAGGCATCCATTAACTTCGTGTATGATTTGCAACATATGAATAACAGTTTTACTAGATATAGCAAGTGGACTAACATTCAGTCAAAATGAGGGTATTTAAGGTATTAAGATGTTCAAAATTTTCTTTCTGTTAAAAACTACATATGTTGTTAAGTAGAGGGGGTAAAATGTATATTTTTTAAATTCAAGGGTAAAGCATGATTATCATAAAGTACAAGAGGGCAAAGTATAATTAACTAACAATGACATGAAAACATTAAAAGTTTTGTTCAGCAACATTAATTAAGTTAGTAAAGACATTAAATTTGATATGCCGGCGGTGATAGGATGCTGGTTGTTTCAAGAAGAACAATTTATAAGTTATAAAATACATTTTATGGATTAAAAACGCTTTACCCCAATTTTCAAAATAAACCCTTCAACTATTAATTGCACCTGTTATAACCCCTAGATTATTCAATTTGTTTTCATCATTGTGATTTGCAAAGATAGAAATAAGAATTTGATAAAATCACACATGCATCAAAATAACACTTTTAACCCTTTGAATATTATGCATCTAAAATTGCTAATCTTCTTTATTTTCCCAAAAATCTACAGATTTTTCATTTTGATATTTGAATATATTAAATACCATGTGTTTAATACATGTGCTGATTTGAGCAGGGGAATGAACTCTATGTGCGCGCGCGCACATTTCTTGTCTGGTACACAAAATCGGAGTTTTTTTAACAGGTCAAATAGTTGGAGGACAATCTCATACAAAAGGGGTCAATATGATATGAGAGCATAATTTGAATGCATAGAACGTATATTGTAAAAGAATATGATTATTAATTCAATCTGAATGGCAAGAAGAATCTCAATGTCATTTTTTTATATTGAAACTTCTATAAAAAAAAAATTAAATCAGCAACTAAATATCGACTATGAATAAAGAAAATATGATACGGATATAGCGTTGGCATTTGTGGCGGTCCACAAATTAAAAGGATGAGAATTGCAATAGAAGCATTGAGAGAAAAGAAAGAAGTGTGTTAGCCTAACTCCTTAGAAAATACTGCTAAAAAACTTATTTTCAAGTGTTGACTTTTAGGGACGGAAAGTGGAAACGCAGCAAATTTGAGCTGCCTTGGAAGCTCCTTCTCTTTTCCCTTCTTTCAGGTATCCATATGAGGCTGACGATTGGTGACGATTTTCCCACCTCATTTCCTTCACCCATTCACCATCTTTGCCTATTTATTTAATGGGCAAGTTGCTCTAATATTTTCTACAAGTTTTAAAATGACTTAAATGGTATAGAAATAATTGTTGATTTCAAAATGACGTGATTTGGTGCTTGTGTTACTTCAATAACTTTTTTTTTTACTATAACATCTATCTTGAAAAAACAAATCCTAGTTATTGTGAGCAAAACTTAATCATTGAAGCCAATTCAAAGGACAAAAATTGACTCTTCTGATCAGATATTTGCAGATATTCGCTAGAAGATCGATTGATTTTTGAAGGAAATCAGCTATTAAAGTTCTAATTGTAATTTGTATCTTACTGTCTTTGTATTATACTCTGTGAATAGTCAGTGTTAAATTTAATTGAGATTTGGGCTAGGCGTATTACAACTTACAAAAAAGGAGTAGGGTTTCGTTTGGATTGTATTTTTTTCCTGAAGTATTATTGACAAATAATATTGCAACCACAGTTTGAGATGTAATATATATGAGATAAAAAATTAATTGAGATTGTAAAAAAAAAGTGATAGAAAGAATGTATAAATAACATTGTAGAATATTATTCTGCATAATATATTCGTCGAAGCCTTGAATTATCAATTGTCCAGCAATAAAAATGTTTGGACAACTAAAGAAAATTTAACAAGAAAATTACAATTATAGTGTTATGATATGATAAATTGAAATAAAGGAACAAAAATTTACTTTGTGTTTTCTGACTTTGTTCAAAGCGACTCCCCAATTCCCATTTATTCGATGCCTCCTGCAAGGTACAAGGAAAAAACATTGCAATAGAAATTCAATTACTGAACAATGCGCTGTACTAATACTCTCTTACAAAAGGTTGTCTAGATATTCTTCACAAGTTTTTCAAGCTGTTTACTCTCCTGGTAAGTATACATGTATAGAAAAATAATCAATTTTTCTATTTTATCATATAAATAGGTAGAGTAATTTACACGTAATTCATATATGGAAATTATTTATAATGTCAATTTGGATCAGAAAAAAATGCATAAATTTTACTTCCATTTTTTTAAATGTTCACAAATAAGATAATGTTATTCGTTGTCTAAAAATATATAAATAGCATGTTAGACAATGTCGATTCCATAAGTGGATTTGTAACATATAATTTGTTTATCCGTACACATAACCCGTCCAAATAAAAATATATTGCATAATTAATTGTTAGCAATGTTGGAGAAGCTGCACTTAATATGAGGGATTAAAACGTGCAAAAGAAAAATGGTGTTTGTGCTCGGAATGGTGCTATATATAGTGATTATACTCTTTTTTTTTTAAGATAACGATTTATACACTCTATCTATTTATTTGTATACTTCACTTAAACTAATATATTCACGAATTATAATATTTTTTAATTTTCATACAAAAATAGCAAACCCAAATGCTGAGGACCTTTGGTCTAGAAAATAGAAAATGGAATGCATGAATTATTTTTCGTTTATTGAAGATACATGTAGAGTAGTATTTGTGTGTTGCTCTCACAGTTTCAATTGAAAGGTTTTGTCCTTTTATCTCGTTTCTTGATTGATCAATAAAGTGTTAAAATGTTATATTTTAAAAAACTCTCATAATGTTGAAAGGCTCAACATTTCTTTAGTTAACATTTCTTTTCAAAGGCTTAACTTTTTATATTTAGATTGCGGTAAATTGACCCTAGGATTAATGAAAAGCTGGGACCGAATTGAAAAGGTAGCACTACCATCCTAACATGAGGTTATCATCCCTTAATTGAGCATAACGTTCGGAAAGTTGATTTGACTTGGGCTATTATGTACACTTGAAGGAAGAAAATAGAGGTTAATTAGAGAGTCATAATTGGAATTACAATACAAGTAATGCTAATTTGACCACAATTTTCAAGCAAGGTAGCTATAATAATAAAGCTAGGCCTTTATCTACAATTATCATATCAAAAGGGAGAGGGAATTAATTAGAAATAACCATGCAAGTTCCTATTCTGGGAAATAATAATAATAAAATTCAGTCTTTCTATCCAAACGTAATTTAATTTCTTCTCTTGTACTGCTTAATCATGGAAATATAATACAAGACAATGTTACACAAGTCAAGGTACTAAGATTTATTAACTTTTTTGCCTAAAGGATCCCCAATTCTAGCATGGTAGAAGCACGCAAAATTCTTAAATGGACTAAGTTCACAATTGAACCCTAGACCTTGTGGTTTAAAGAGTACCGCATAAGTATAATGACCCATGCTAATGAGTGATGTAAGAATAATTGTACATTTCTCTTTTATATCACAACATCCACATATTGGGTTTGTATACCAAATTTGTGTGAGAATTTTTTATCGAATACTATAAGAATATGGTACAGATTATACATTAATTAAATTGTATTCCATAATATTTCAATATAGCAGTATAGATTGTCTTCCACAACATTTCAATTTAGAAATCTAAACCCTACTTTTTTCTCACCATAAGATTATGGCAAGATTCCCAACCATATATGCTCCAATGATCTATTTCTCTGTGGTCTAAGCTGCAACAAGATTGGCGGCTGTCTCTTGAAGGAAGACTATTGCTAGGGTGGCTGAGCTGCTCCAGTTTTTTGCGGATTGGTCAACACAGGTGTTACAATTAATGTGTAACCCATGATCACAAGGCATTAGTAACTACTAAATACTAATGGCTGGGTGACAGAAGTGATGATGTGTTGTCACTTTCTTTTCTTTCTTTTTTTTTCTTTTTTTTTTTTTTTGGTCTTTTTCTCTTTCTAAATCTAAGCCTTTGGATAGGGAGAATGATGAAGTCAGCAAAATTGCTGATTCACCATTAATTGTATTTGTAGGCCAGATCAACTACTTGAAGTATCAGCATCACAAATTGACATCATTGCCAGTCGTGTGTATCTTGATTTCCTTGGATTACTTACAAAAGCATTGTTATTATAGCTTAAATCCATAACTTTTAGGCTGAAAAAGAGGCGTAGTTATTGTATTTTGCCCCCTGTGTGTTGTCTCACCGGTTGAGACAGCTGTTAACCGTATGATAAAAGAAATTTTAGTCCATCATCATGTGATGTTTGTAAACAAATACTCCCTCTGTCCCACTTTATTAGGCTTACTGTGTTTTTCACACAATTTAAGAAAAATTAATTAACTTTATTGAAAAAATAAATTTAATTTATGATATTCTAAAAATACCTTTACATGCATCATTAAATATTTACATTAAATTCAAAATTAAAAATTACACCACAAATCAAATTAATTCCATTAGTCAAAGCAATTATATTTGAATGGAGTAATTTATGGGTTTTGATATGTGAATGCACAGTTGTCTATGCACTCTAAAAATGTTACTACATTAATATGATAGTTATCTCACTTACAACAAAATAATTAAATAGAGAAATTTTAGAGAAGTTAAAAGTTGATTGCATTATTCAATTAAAAAGTGAACTATAATTTGAGACGAGCGAAAAAGAAAAACAAGCCTGACAAAGTGGGACGGAGGAAGTAATATGAGTTTCACTCCATTTGATTTCTTTTTGGCAAAAATATTTTTTCAAAAAATTCTCAACATGTTTTTTAATTAATTTCTTATCTTAATACACATTTTAGGGGTCATGATTCGAAAACACAACACGAACCTAATTCACATCTTAGGAGTCATGACTCGAAAACACAACACGAATATAATCCGAAAATAACGGGTTTAGATTTAAGTTTGGCAGGTCAAATCGAAAACAAGTCAAACCCCAACTAACCTGTGAAGAAAACAGGTTGGGTTATGGTCGACCCCCAAAAAAAAAATTAATATTTTGTAGCTTTGTTTCACCCATCTACACTCAAACACAAAATTCACCCATTAGATAATCAATGAAGTAAATTGTAAGAAAAATTAAGAATTCTGCATGAGTATATGAAGAGTAAATTGTAACAGAAATCAAATGTATATTAGTATGTGATTTTGAAATTAATGTGTGCAAAAAATATGTTTGATCATTGTGTGTGTAAAAAGTGTGTATTAGTCTCTTTGCTTCTTCTTTTCTTTCCTCTTTTCTTCTTCTCCTCGTTTCTTTTTTTTTTTTTTTTTGAGTTTGCGGGTGGATTTGCCAACCCGTGGCGAGTCGTGTTCAGGTTGGCTCTTCACGGGTTGGCGAGTTGGTGGGTCAGGTTCGAGTTGGCAATTATACTTGGGTATCAACTCGAAACCTAGCCCGATTGCCACCCCTAACACATCTATCAAAAAAAGTCTATAAAACTGCTATAATAATATTTTTGAAAAAGGACTTCAAGAAATAATCATCCAAATAAAATGAAAGCATCAATATTAAAGGTAGTAGTTTTCATTTAACCGGGTAAATTTTAAATCAGGCTCTATGTCTCCTCCTATCTAGTAGTAATTTTTACTAAAAACTAATTTTTTCCAAATATTAATAAGCGAATAAGGTTGATGCCAAATTCTCAACCTAATCATTTCTAATATTTAGAATACCTCAAATCAATTGCGCATATAATTCAACTCTGTCATAATTTGGAACAAAATCAAAGAAACATCCCAAGGAAAGGAAAAGAATAAAGAAAAACAAACGATGACCAGACTATCCATATTCTTTGTTTTTTTTTTTTTTTTTTTTTTTTGCCCAAAAAAATTGTAGGGCTATTGAACCTAGAAAAAATCACCCAATCGGTCGGTTTGATCACCGGCCAAATTTTATAACTTTGACAAAGGTATAATTTCATACTGAGATTAATTCCTGAATTTTAGGCATGCAACCCAAAATGCTTGCCAACTCATACACAAAAAGTTTATGTTGATGAAAAAGTTAATATGTTGTAGAAATATTAACATGGGGTACCAAATGCATCGTCCAGTATAGAAATGGTATGGTTGGGAAAGGCTTCAACTGAAAATGGCTAACATATTCCTTTTGAAAGAACAAGATGGTATTCTAGCAATCAAGGTTATTGTCAACAAGATGACTTCTCTTCTGGGCAGGTGGTATTTTCAATATCAAGGGGTTCTAGAACAAACTCCCCCCAAGTAGTCCTGTTCATTTTCTTTCCAAAGGAATGACTTTAACTACCCCCAACCATATATAACCGACTAAAAGTGTGACGTTGACAGCTGAATGGACGTGTATTTACCAGGATGAATACACGTCCCAAGAAAGTACCGATCAAAAAAGTCCCGCCTCCATCTGATATATTTCTCGGAAACGTTAATTTGTTGATTAATGAGTAGTGTTTGATTTTGACACTTAATCCCACTTACTTTTTATTAATAGTATTTTAGCTTTTCTATTATTGGTAATGCCACTTACTTTTCATTAACAGTATTTTAATTTTTTTAATTATTGACACTTAATTTTACACACATAAAGATAAAGTAAATCGAGTGCCAATAATAAAAAGTAAAATGTCAATATCACTTGTGACTTTAATAAATTGATAATACTTATAATTGGGCCAAGGATCAATAATTTTATTTTAATTAGCTTTGTTTCTGTGCATTATGCATGAATTGAAGACATAAAACTCAAAGCAAAAGGCAATAAAGAAAATAATGGTTTCAAAATCATTTTCTTCTAAATTCATTGCCTTTTGATATTTATTTATATGCATCAAAAAAATAAAAGAACTAATAACATAAATTTTCATTAGTAACATATAACTATTTCCTTTAGTCAACTCCAAGCTGCTTTCCTAAAGTCACAAATATACTTTGCAAGTAATGATAAGAATACTCAAAAAGTGACAAATAAAGGATGATCCTTTTTTTTTCTTTTTTTTGTCAAAACAACATATATACGAAGATGGACTTTAGATGTGAATTAATGCAATAACCCGTGGATAGATAAGAAAGAAATTCCTGCCAGATTCCCTGAAATGTCCTGTAAGATTTAGTCATAGAAATTTCGAAAAGTATTTTCTAGGCATGATGATATCTATGAAAATTGAGTTTTCTATCGTGTAGTACGTGGGAATGCTCTGAAATGAATTTTTTATTTATTTATTAATTTCATTATCATATTTGGTAGGAACCTTTTTAAGTTGTAAAGTCTTTTCCTCTAATATTGTCATTTTATCCTTTTCTAAATATTTCATTCCCTCACATAATCAAAGAAAATCCTTCCTTTTTAACTTTTAAAAAAGCCGAATTTGAGCGGTCAAGTTTACCCTCGCACATGTCTCTACGCCTTTAGCAATCACTTTCTTCAACTTAGGATATATTAGGACTTTTTCTTATACTTCTATCATTTGCTTTGTCAAATCTTACGCTATTTGTGAGTTTTCTTAATAATTACCCGTGATTCTTTTTACCACAAATAATTTTGCCTATGCTTCAAACAATTTCATTGTTTTTGTTGTCTAATAAATGTTGAAGATTTTATTTTTTTTAATTAAATTTTGTGCAAATGTGGAAGAACGTATTTGTTATTCATATAAATTAAACGAAAACAAAAGAAATAAAGAACATGGATGTTCCTTTTTACAACTGATTTTTAACTTGCTAATTACATTACAAATGAATACAAAAATTTTGAGAAAAATATTTGAATTAATTAAATAATATGATTAAATTATTTAACAAGAGGATCAATTGTTCTAAAGGCAAAAAAATGTTAAAGTTTCTTGTAGATACACAAAAACTACACAACACAAACAAGGAGAGCAAAAGGAAAAAAAATATTATATTCTATAAAAAAAATTAAGGCAATTAAGTCAAACTAATTTAATTTTATTCAAATCTGACATATAAATACTATTAAACCAAATATTAAAAAAAAAAAAGAATAGACATTCTATTCTAATTTAAATCTACTACTAAAACTTTCACATTACCGTTCATCCTAGTAATTGTCTCTTAGGAAATAGAATTACACTTGCGCCAAAATAGAGACACAAAAGTCATCCTTTGCCCTCACATGGATATATGGAGATCGATATCTTGCTGAAGATTGATAGTGGGAATTGAAGATGACATATTAACTATATCCAACAATAAAATACTACCTGAAGAGGCAATAACCCCAGGAATCCGGCAAATTTGGGGCAAAAATTGGAAACAGAATAATAACAGCTGTATTTATTGCCACACGGTACTATATAAGAATTTACTCCATCTCTTTCTGTATGAGGGAATAATTAACATTTTGCACCACTCCTAATTGCATTCTGAGAAGAGTTTTAGGAAAAAGTTATTGAAGAATTTTTGAATAATTCTCAAAAAAGTGCAAACAACATGGAGCCTTAAATAACTACAGAGCCAACGGCTCAGGGGTCAAGGGAGCAACTAAAAAGTTCCCCCTGTTGCAGGTTGAAGGTTCAAACCCCACCTGCAGCATCATATATATTGTTTCAAAAATTCAGAAGTTGTATTATAGTGTTTCTCTGGTTTAATGATGGTGTAGTTTCCATTGGGCCCCTCAAGCCTAGTGGGACCATCTCTTAGAATAAGAATAGTTTAAAATGTTGAATACTTGACCAAAAAAAAACGTGAAGCCTTAAATCATTTTCTTTTATTTATTTATTTATTTTTTGGTACGACTGAGTGATTCATAACTTTATCTAATAATAGTGTGAATTTCTATAAGTCATTCTTTCACATTTGGCAGTGAGATGGACCAGGTAAGAATTACGTCACATCTCCGATACATATGGGTAAAATTCTAAGAGGACCAGCCTTAAACAGTAGCAAGGAACTTGACCTAGCCTGCCCCACTTTTTTTTTTTTTTTTTTTTATAGGGAGCCTGCCCCAGTTAACTCATCTAGTTTCTCGTTCACTAAGCTGTCACATGATTTTCATTCAAGCAAATCCTTGACTAGATTTTTGTCATCGGAAAATTCGTTTAGTCTAATTTCTTTTAAGCTAAAAGCTATTTTTTATTATTTTTTAGCAGCCATTCGGTTCGAATTTCACTATGAATATTATTAATTCTACTATGAGTATAGATTTTGATATTTTCTCCCAGTTTGTATAATTTAATAATGAAATACATATCAACCCCCAAAGGTTAGTAATTACTTCTATTATGATTGAAAAACAGTGATAGTTATTTTACAAAACATCAACACTATATCTGGGAGGAAGGAAATGGAGCGAAAAGAAAAAAAAGGAACAGATTTTAAGGTGTTCTTTTGTTTGAGAGTAAAGAAGAGAACGAAGCGAAAATTTACTTAACCATTTTCCTTTGTTTGGGAGGAAGAAAAAGGAAAGAAAAGAAAGGAAATAGAAGAAAAAATCGACTTGTTTTAGTCAAAAAATTTTCCTTCTAAATTTGGGAGGAAATTGAAAGAAAAGAAATGAAAGTTTCTTTCCCTTCTTTTCTTTTCTCTCACTTTCTTTTCTCTTCTTTTCTTTTCTACCCCAACTCCCAAACTAAACCTTAGGGATAGTTTGAGAGTTTAGTATAAAAAAGAAAAGAAAAGAAAGGTTGGGTAAGAAGAGAAAAGAAAGGGAGAGGAGAGAAAAATTAACTTTCCTTCCATTTCAGCCCAAAAAGGGGAGGAAAACTTTTCCATCTATTTCAACCCAAAACTTACTTTCCATTCTTTTCTTTTTCTTCACACACCATCAACTCCCAGACACAAGAAAATAAAAATCATTCCTTTTTCCTTTCCTGTCTGTTTCTGAGCTCCCAAACAGACTGTTAGTGTCAAATGACACTTTTTCTCTCATGATTCCCTTAAACCTAACACCCTCCATTGGTTGGTTAGCTTGACTATTTGCGAGCTTGAAACTTTTGGCTTTTAACTTGGTTCAAACAAATAAAAAAAGAAAATGTAATTATGTAAAGTAACCTTGAGATACTAAGAAAAACGGATTTTCAGTTTTAGAGAATTTTAAGCAAAAACATTTAAAAATTTTAAAAACCGAGGAAAATTGGGCAAAAAAAGGAAACGTGAAACAAAAAAGAAATATTTTGAAGTCCCATCACCCTCTCCTCCATTTCTCTACTGTGCATATGTCAACCCTCTTTCAATGGCGTATGGTTGAAGAAAGTTGTTTAATCTTTTAAACAAAATTTGTAATAATCAGTATTCTTTTGACAACTGAAGAAATCAAGAACCAACACTAATAACCCAGCAAAAGAAAACGGGCTCCAAGAAGTTCGAAGTCATATAAGTACAAATTTCAATTTCCATAACCAAACTTGAAATAAGTTGAGGTACCTGATAGTCAGTGTGGTTAAGCAAGACTCTCATTCAGTCCTCACCATCTGATGGAATCCAAGATCGATAGCCAAGAAGTGGCCACCTTTCTTGAGCGCCCACCGTCACCAACAGGCAGCAATGCAAAGCCCCATACAGGACAAGGCAACTTTGAGTGATCAGTTTGGCAACTAAAAACAACTTAATTGACTCCGCACAGGACGGACGCGGGCGCAGCTCTGTTGTGAACATGACATCATTTTTGTGGGTCATGGGTTTTTTTTTTTTTTTTTTTTTGTGGTGTTTGTGCCGGGGTCGGGGTGGGGGTGGTGGTTTTGGTGGCGTTTGTTGGGCGCCGGGGGGGGGGGGGGGGGGGGGTTGGAAGGGGGGGACCTCTGTTGCCAACTCTAGTTATCTAGGTATGCAAAGTCTGAATTGGCCACCACTGCAGCATGCAGCTGGCTCAGACCCGGATGTGACGAATAGGTGTGCAACGGTTACGAGTGTGCCTTAACGTGCGGCCCAAAACTTAAAGGAAGCAGAACATCTCCCCTGGCCAACGAAATCAAGGGCTGAAAGACGTATTCCAAGCAGCCCACCTCGATTTTCAAATTTCAACAAAAGATGTAATGGCTTAAAAGCAAGACAAATGCGAAGCAGTCTACAATCATGATCCTTACGTAAAGTACACTAAGAACCAGAAATCTATAGATAAATTTATTGTAGGGAGACACAAATCCTCCAAAATACTCGCGATGAAAGAAGCAATAATGACACAATGGATGGCAAGAAAATTCAGACAGGAAAACGAATCAAGCGGCTTTGAGCAGATAATGGACTGGAATTTGTGAAACTATGAATCTCGAGTACTAGTAGAAAGTCGCAGAAGTTTCACTAGAAATTTATATCCATTCTTACATCATAATTCATAGGTCCACAAGGAACAGTACATATTTAATAGGACACACAAGTTATAAAGCGATAGCTGAAGCTGGACACATAATCAGCTTCATAAGCACAAAGTGAACTCAAGACACTCACCAACTCTTGAGTCATTATAAACAAGCACTTTTAAGACACCAACTCTTAAAGCCATTACAATCTCCTTACATACACACATAATAATCCCCTCAAAGAGACAAAACACACTCCTGCAATTGTATGAGATAGCAGAGAAGCCACAAGAATGTCCCTTACTATTGCAGGTCCAAACCTCCTGCAAGCAACATTAAATGTTAATAGGGGAAAAAAGCATAAACAAATCCAAAATAAAGCAATACCAGGGCATCCAGACAATGGGGCAGACACAGCTGCTGATGTGTACAGAAATTATACCTACTACTTTTTTTCTTAATCAAATGCTTAGGTTCTTATAAAATGCCCAACATATGAAACAGTTTGAACCCTTTTATAACATGGGAAAGGGCACTTGAAAATCAATATCTGCTAAGAACTTCAAATCTTTTAAATAACCAAAAAAAAAAGAGAGAAAGAAACTTACAATAGGGTACTATCTTCCATCTTTGGTTCTCTCCTTTCTTCCATTCCCAAAGAACAATGATGGTACCGTCATGTACGCCCCCATGATTTTTATCACCATTATAAGCATCAACATTCAGACGAATATTGTTGACCATCCTAATTGTTCTGTAGGTATCACCTAAGTCCTTGCTCTCACTCCACAAGACTGACTCATCAAGAACATTAGGATTATAAGGGATTAGCTGCACCTGTTGTTATTTCACATAGGCATGTCAGTATAGTCAATGGGAGGGAGAAATGGTCACGAAGCAATCAATGCTTTTTCCTTTGCCCAGCAGACTAATAATTAAAAAGCTCATAATAATTCAAATAGAAGGGGTAAAAGTCCCCAGGACATTGGGCAGCCACCATGCGTGAGATCCAGAACGAAAACGTACATGTACTTGTGCATACAAGTAAATAAAGATTCAAGTTTGTCATACCTAATAATTTTTGCAGGGCTAACACAGTCTAAATAGGTCATGTGCAGAAAGAAAAGTTAAGCTTGCCTTCCCAAAAATTATACACCTGTGATCATTTTTTTATTTTTATATTTTTTTTGTATGATAGAGGATCAACAGTGGGACTCCACTTACCCCTTTAGCAACTCAAACCCGGTACTATAGATCCCGGGTGAAGCATCTTACCAGCTAAGTTGCACTTCGTTGTCACAGCTGTGATCATTTAGCTAATCATCAGCCAGAAAACTGGTACTTCAGAAAAAATAAACAAGAAAAATAAAAAATAACAGGACAACAAAGTGCAAGCTCATGGTTATAACTTATTTCCATTACGTGTGAAGCATAACCGACAAGTACTTATCTATGCAGCTTAAATGATTTGTTTTGGACCTAAAATGCAGAAAAATTAGCAGACAGGTTACTTGGTGCCTTAATAACATATACCATACGGAACAATAGTGATAAGATTGTGAAGGACCACTTAAATCTATTTTGATTCTTGAAAGGGTTGAGGAAAAGAAACCAGCTTATAACCATTCAAATGCTAAATGTGATGTCAGGTACAGTCTGTCCCCCAAAAGTTAAAATGTTTTGGGATCATGTAGGAGACACCCAATCTGTGATAATGATTACATAATTAAATAAAAGTAAGCCTGATAATTATTAGACCAAACATGTTTATTTCTGTTAATACTTCTCTTCACTCTTTCTTTTGTCTTGTTCTTTCTTTCTTTCTCTTTTTTTTTTTTTTAAATCAAAATCAAAATTGCATAGTGTATATCCAACTAAATTAAGACAATGTATCGCAATTGAGAACCCTATGCAAAAATGTTGTCAAGGCCTTGAACTGAATAAGAATAAATAGGCAGCAAACCCAAGAAATCGTTATGCTCTCAAAAACCTCATGGGCTGTGGGAGTAAAATATTTTACGCAAGTTTCACAAGTAACTATGCATGTCTCTGTCTATGGGTAATCTTTTATGTGGATTTTATATTAGATATGCAGCATTGACAGCTTGACCTTGCAAATACGCCTTGAATCAAACCTCCCACTCCATCCACGATCAAGTACCTCGCCCTCGATAAAGGATCGTTGAATAAGGCCAAGTGTTACAAGGTAACTATATATCCAGGGAGAGTCACTTGTCCAGTAGGCCCTCGGAGTTTATGAATTGGTCTAAAGGCTTCCGCTATTAACAGAAATGAGATTCTATACTTCAACTTCACTTAGGGTACAAAAGAGTACAAACATGATTTTTTATAGAGGAAGTTCCCCCGATCCAATGAACTAAACTACAGAAATTCTTCTCAGTCTATCTTTTACCAGTGAAAGCTATTCTTTGACATGACTCATATCCTTGATACTCCACCCTTTTCCACCTTACGAGAAAGAGCAGCTCAATTTCAAAGGTAAGGCATGATAGCCACTCAGCATCAACGAGATACAGACCAAATGAAAAGAGGGGGGGGTCAATAAAGGAGAGAGGATTGCTTCTCCCATCCTTACATAGGCAAAAGGTAAGTTGCATGAGAAGGTTACTGGGATAGACTCTCTACAGGAGTTCAAATGTTTTAGATCAGATCTTTTTTGAAACCTTCAAAATATATCAGATCCATCAAAAAAACGCAACGATGTCAGAATGAATGGAAAGTTTATTAAATTCTTGTGTGACTGCACATTCATGCCTATCTGATTCGTTTGCAAGCTTGGCAAATTTGCAGCCTAAACACGAAGTTCAGGCAAATCAGGTTACTAAACCAGAAAGATAATAAATTAGATTTAAAAATCTTGATTCTCATTGAGCTCTAGGCAAAAGATCCACGGTTCTTCCTAGACATAGATTCAAAACTATTACTTTTGATTCCATCGCGAAATTTCTTCTTTGCAAGAAAAATTTTTGCACCTCACATGCCCTTAAATACTTCCTTGCTCCTTTGGATGGGTTCATCTTTTTTCACTTCATAATTACTTACTTGAAAATCAACTTTAGTCAATTTATTTAGATCTATTTGTAGGCTAGAACTGAACCAATAAATGCGTAGTGGCCCCAGAGGCAAGGGATAGCTTCACTTAAGCTAATTTTTTACAGCAAATCACCTGTGAAAACCAGTTCTATATTCGTTACAAAGACTTTCTGAGCAAAGCAGAATTACCATTTGAATAAGGCACCCTAAGTGTCTAACGTGCTATGTCATGATCAAAAGCTTGGCTGGTGCTCTGAAGACAAATGAGTATTTGATACTCCATATCATCACAATATTAGCAACAGTCCATTTTTTTATTTATACACTCCCCTTTGATTAATATACCCATGAGTTATAACACTTCAAGTTTTTATACAAATGAACGCAAAAAAATAAGGGCCTTTTGGTGTAAACGATAAAAAATGAAGTGCATAAATTATTTTCCCAAGATTATCCAATTAGAACATCATCTGGATTTCTAAATGGAAAAACATGATCACAGAGATAATTATTACTAAAATCACAAAAGCCATATAATTTGGTATTTGGCACTGCTATGCTAAATCATAATTGTTTTAGATTTATGCTTTACAATCTTGAACACCTTCCATTAACTTTACATAGTTTACAAGCTTGATCCCTCACAAGTAATGCATTTGTACATGAATTATCAATTCATCCAATCATTATACATTTTTTTCATTTTGACAAAGCATTTGATAAACATAACTTCAGAAATTTATATGCTCGAGGGGCACATTTTGCAAGATTAACAGATAATTAACTATCATTGAATGCGGTTTTAGCATTACAATTCCTATTTTAGTAATGATTTCTAAGTTTTATCTGTCTGGTCTCCAGTGTACATTATGTATTCCTGGGATAGCTAGGGGTTAAATTATAAACCATCTTTATCAAATTAGAGCCACTGTACTGTCCAAATTCTGGCAAATTATTCAGACAGAGTCTTGGAATTTAGTTGGCGACTGAAGACCAATTGTTCTCATTATTGTCGCACTAGGTTCTTTGTATCATAACAACAACTGTGAACTGAAACTCTCATCTATAGGTATCATTTAGTAAGCAGAAACATATTCATGGCACCTCAGTTGGAGTTGTCAAATAAAACTCTTCTGAACATGAACTCATCAAAATTAAAGAAAAAACGAAAAGGAAAAATAGAATACTTCAGAGAAACCCAAAACAGAATAACCTACTGGTTTAGTAGCCCCAATGGAGTGCTTCATGGCCTGCCCTGTGGCCTTGTTGACCAGTGCAAAACTTGGAAATCCCTCTTCATCCTTCACTTTCGTGCTATACTTCTCATCTTTGATCCAGTGCTGCCGAATCGATTTTCACAGAACAAGTCAGAAGAATCAATATTTGACACTCTTCTATACCAAAAATCAAAAAGAAAAGGGAAATAACTTATTCCTGTTTCCAAAATTAAGAATTCCTCTTACAATGCTCCCGCTTTCTTATCTATAATCTCTTCTATAAATTTTTTTTTTCCTCCTTTTAACTTTTTTTCAAAGGAGAAGTAGAAGTCTGAATCATAATAATCATAGGGACCATCGAAACCTCGTACGTTACAAGACAAGGAACAACGACAGTCAGTCACTGGGATTTGTTCGATCCTCCAATCTTATACCTTCACATATGCTAATTTACCCAAAAAGAACCATCCAAATCCATTCAATCTAGACCAAAAAGAAAAATTACAGAACTTGAAATTGAAGAAGAAAAGAATACCTGAAAGGGGTCAGACGGATTGGAAGGAGCAAGAACAACCTTCCCATCACGGATGGTAAGAGAATAGTTAGTCTCTGCCTTAGAGTAAACCCTGACAGAAGGCTTATTAGCGATCTCTGGGTGGTGATCATGGTGGTGAAAGAAAGAAGGCAGGTGAGGATGGTGGGAATGATGGGAAACAGGTTCAACAACAGGAGGTGGAGGTGGTGCTGGATGGTGGGAATGATGGGAAACATGTTCAACAACAGGAGGTGGAGGTGGTGCTGGCTGGTGTCGATAATCTGGACCCACATGGGGTGGTGGAGGATATGATCCTCCAGGTCCTGGACCTCCCCCTACCTCCATATAAGATGAGCTATGGTAAACATGGCTCACTTGTGGTGGCGGTGGCTCGAAGGGGCGAGGGTATGGGTGGACTACTGGAGGTCGTGGGGGTGGGGGCTCGTTTTCAAAGAAGGGAGGTGGATGTGGCCGTGCTGGTGGCGGATACACTTCCTCCTCCCTGTGATGGTGGTGGTGGTGAGGGTGGTTATGAGGATAATCCATGAAAATTCAAGAGCTTATAGTCAAGTGAAGATCTACGGTGGAAAAATGGTACTGATATGATATGAGTTAATGGGCACTTGCACCAAGAATAAGTAGGAGGAAGAATTAGAGGGTGGGGTGGAAAAGTATACAATACACAACGTTCATTGTCACGTGGTGTACTAGAACCAATAATTTATCACCATGTGACAATAGTGGGTCATACCTTGTATTATTTGACGATGTGTGATTGGTTCTACTGCACCACGTGGCACGCCACGTGGCGCACGTAGTGCACGCAATACTCACTCGGGTGGGGTAGGTGTAGCTGTTGACGCCAAGATGGAGACAATCACTGCGTGTAGTCAATAGATCCCTAATCAATTACTGTGGACGTATATTAATTATTAATAAATCAACAAGTATTAAAAAATTATAAAAAATAAATATTATTTATCTAATAATAGATAATATTTTTAAATTTTCAGTAACTTCAGAAATATATTTTTCAAAAATTTTATACACATTTTTTAACTATTTTTTTAATTATATACACCTTTATAAAAAAAATATTTAAAACAATTATAGTAATATTTTAAAAAAAAATTCAAAAATATCTATCTAGACACAACCTTTAAAACTTTCAGAATATCTGCTATTTTAGCATCATTTTTTAATATATTTAATTCTTTTTTATTTCACATACAAATTAATTTTTAAAAAAAAATCTTTAAAACTCCTGTAAAGATTTTTAGAGCGGCCGTCGCTGCATAAGGTAATTGTCAAGACCCAATGCCCAATACTGAGTATGGTCGGTGTCTCCTTTGAATTTCGTGTTAAGATAAGAATCTAAGGATTGTGTCCAATTGAATTGAATTTAAGGTTAATTTTACATAGTTCTTCTATAGTTTAGAATAATTATAGGAACCTCACTTCAAGTGTAATAAAATTACACCTAAGCCCCCATTTCAATTGTTCACATAACAAAACAACCCCTATTTCAAAAAAAAAAAAACAAAACAACCCCAAAATAATGACATCAGCAAAAATTTGAAACCATGTTTCTCAACATGATTTTAAAAAAAAAAAAGAATTATTTTCAACCATCATCTCCTCTGGACTTCCTTTCTCATAACAAGAATAAAATCACCATCTGTCTGTCACTCACACACTCTCTCTCTCTCTCTCTCTCTCTCTCTGTCTGCCACCGCATCGCCCCTTCTCCGCGTCACTATCTTCAATAGATCAACATCCAGCACCTAAAACGCTTCAGCTTCCCCTCCGTTCCACTGCCTCTCTCCGTCCCAGTCCAACTATCCGAATCTTTCACTTTCCTCTTTGGTTTGCCAATAACTTTATATCCCCTCCCATTCCCCCCTCCACTCCCCACAAAAAAAAAAAAAAAAATCTTCTACCAGCATTTGAGCTTGCTCTCTAGATAAACTTACTGCCACTCAATGATCGATTAATAAGCACCACAACCACCACGAACTAGGGATATGTGTGACTAATTAATTACGTCAATATCCAATATCCTAATTGGATATAAATGTGTTGGTTAGTATTATTTACTAGCTATATCTAATCCTCGTCAATCAATTAACCATTAAAAGATTACTGATTAAAAAGAGTCAAGTATTACATGTGGTCAGAATTAAATTAATTTGACGAAATAGATATAATATAATAAAATAATAATTTTACTTTTAGGGTTCTAAATATTTTGCAAAGCAAGTAATAAAAGTACAAATTAAAACTCTTGTATCTACTTATTTTTATAAGGAAAAAAATATTTTTAACAAAAGTAAGAAAAGCACAATATTCTCTTCAATTCTTGACATCTAAGGATGATATAAGCATAAGAAAATGTACCAAAAAAATAAAATAAAAAATCACATATTAACCATTTTCATAGTTTGATTCGATTATCCTTATTTTTTTAACCACAACATGAATTGGTGTTTTCAATTTTTTTTTTTTTTATCATTTGTTTTGCCACCCTTCACTAACCCCGCAAAAAGCCTCTCATTAAATTAAAATACCCCCATCAAACAACATCTTTCATTTTACTCAAAACAATACAAAAATCATATTGAAAAATATAAGAAACGAGAAGAACTATCATATGCTTATGTGTGTTGGTATTATTTATATATCAAACACTTATCTTTTATGCTTAACTTTTTCCTGTTTCTGTATGGCATTTTCATGATGAGGATAAAAAATTAAAGAAAAAGGTTGGATTAAAAAGGGGTTAAGAGATAATAAGATAAAAGGAAGATTGAAATTTGAGTTTGAGATGGGAGGCGGTTTGTGCACAGTTTGGGATAGGATTGAAGATTAGGAGTAATGGAAGCAGAATGTAAAATCTTACTTCTTATTATTATTTTATTATGTTTTTTCTTTTTCACTTTTGGAGATTTTGGTTTAAGTATTTTTCTTTTCTTTTTTTTTTTTTGAAGTTTATCATAGTATTTTTGCGTCACCAAGAGAGGTAAAAGTAATTTTTGATACTTGCGAGGAGGATTTTGCAATTATGCTAAGCCTCATGCTCGTAAGTGATCATCCCTTGAACTGTACTATACTCTTCTTCTATTGACAATGTGAAGCATCAATTAATAAATAGTAATCCATTTCCCAAGTCAATTTCGTGTTTGAAAAGCAATTTGGTACTATAGTGATTTTTTTCCATATATTTTCTTTCAAGTGAAATGACTTTTTGGATGGTATCACGAAGTATCGAACGATTGGTCTACGGTCTGTGTTCGTTTGAATTTATTCTAGGGGCATTTGGTTTACTGATATCGTAATCAAATCTAAAAATCAACTCTAATATTGGTGTTTGGGAATTAAAAATCGGAATCAAACTCTCATTTGGTAGGTTTTGTAGAATTCGATCAAATTGGTAGATTTTAGCCAAAATTTTCGAACGATTCTCGCATTCCGACGTCCGCATAGATCATCCAGACGTTCAGAACCTCATCCAGATATTGTCTGCATTAACGTTCCAGCCATGCAGACGTCTAAATGGTCCATGCGAACGTCCAGATAACTTGCAGATGATTTCGATTCCCAGTAAACTAAACAGTAATTATAGTAATGATATCCATTTTAAATATTGAACCAAACATATGTATTCGAAATCACAATGTACAATACAAAATTAGTATAAGTAAAAACAAATGGAGAATTAAACTTTTAACTTTGTCATGATTAATTGAAAAGCTGACAATCACATTGGAATTTAATATTTTAGAAAATATTACTTTGTCATCTACAGATATGCATGTGTATGTGCGCGTGTGTATAAAGTAGATTTCTCCATACAATTTAGATGGTATTTGAAGTTTTTATGCTTATTTTCTTCTAGAACATTACATCATTTTACTTTAAGTCCAAAATATTTTATTTGCAAAAGTTTAGCTCTTAAAACTTATTTTTTTATTCACACATAACTTTTATACAAACATCAAAAATTGTCCTTAAAATTGAAATCTTTATGTACTAGCCGCAAACTCCTTGCGCAGATGACAAATACAATTCTAGCTATTTCATCAAAAAAAAAAATACAATTCTAGCTATATTAGTTCTTAGGTAATTCAACGTTGAAGTTTGTTACTCATTTATCATTTACTTATTTTAGAAATTTGTTGGAGTTTGTTCCTATATATTTGTGAAGTGTTGATTTACATGAACTTGCAATAAATGCTTGTAAAAAACTCTTAAATAAATCTTGCAAGTAACACCAAATTACCATTAATAATTTTAGGCTTTTATTGGATAACATGCAATTTCAATTTTTGGTTCCTTTCTAAATATTTGATAACTTGATTAATAATAATAATGAAAAATGCAATAAATTCGGACACAAACAAAAATAATAATCCAAACAGTTCGACAAAATAAGATAAATGTACATGTACCTCAGAAATTTCCTGTTACTACAAGAAATAAGTCAATATATCAACAATATTTTTTGACGTATTTCTTGAAAAGTAAGATTAGTTAACCAAACACAAATACATACAATATTATATTTGAAGTCATTTTTTAAAATATTAGGAGCAACGATTTTTTAAAAGAATAACTTATCAAATATCATGCAAATCCAATACTTTAGCATGGGGCACACGATCGTATTTCACCGTCTATGATGGACAACACCGACTGCCCTTCTTTTGTACACGACGACCCCGTTTTGGTCCGGAAAATAAACATTTCTTCCTGCCTTCACGGCCCCACCAAAAAAAGACAAAAAAGAAAAGGAAAAAGGAAAAACATAAAACATTTTCTTCGCCATTAAGTTTTTCGAACGAACGTTAAAGGACAAGTGGACAACAACGTGGGAAACGATTAGAGAAGTCCAACAGATTGCTTTGACTTGACAAACGAAAGTGAATGGGCAATGAAGAGTCATTAATGGAGACGTGGACAACAGACCCAGGGCATTTCCATCCGTGTCATTTTTCGTGATCATCTAGTTTTGCTTGCATGTGGCCCCATTGATTAGACCCTTAGTCTGCCTCATTTCTCTTTGCCTCTCTCTACTATTAAACCACCGAATCAAGAGTGAGTATTGTGTGCATCACGTGCGCCACGTGGCGTGCCATGTGGTGCACTAGAACCAATCACACATCGTCAAATAATACAAAGTATGACCCACCATTGCCACATGACGAAAAATTATTGGTTCTAGTACACCACGTGACAATGCACGTAGTGTATTGTATACTTTTCCCCGAATCAAAGAAGCCCGCAAAATTTCTCTGCTTGATCAGGTTGACCAAGCGGAAAAGTATACAATACATTATATGTATTATCATGTGGTGTATTAAAATCAATAATTTATCGTCATGTGGCAATAGTAGGTCATATCTTGTATTATTTAGCGATGTGTGATTAGCTTTAGTACACCACGTGACACGCTACGTGGTACGCATGATACACGTAATACTCACTCTGCCTAAGCCACTAGACCAGGTAAGTGCCAACAAGACTACAAACCTCAATTTCAAACGCCAACCTCCCCTGGTTCTCCCTTCATGGGAACCAAGGGAGGTAAGTATTATCAAATCTGAATTGTATGAGAAATTCTTATACACGCTATATTTACTATTTTACTTGTAAATCTAATGATTTAAAATAAAATAAAATAAATATATATTTTTACGTTACTTTCTAATTTCAACACAATATACATGTGTGATTCAGTCCGTATAAATATTTAGCTGATTGTACTTACAAATTACTTTTGAAGACGTCAGTGATTGTTTCCCCCCAGAAGGAAAAAGGATGAATTGATATTTTAGAATTCTCTTTGAGGATTGTGATGATTATATGTGTACCTTTGGATGTACTAATAAATGATTAGATCACCAAACAGCAAAACCAAGATTTGTGTATTTTCTTTTATTAATTGTTAGAGATTTTTTGGAGACATGTGCGTGCATTAGATTAGTCCACTTTGCGGAGATTGTTGCAAGAACATTAAGGGATAGGGAAGGCACATAAGCTAGAATTGACAGCTCCTCATTTATTTGCAGCTAAACTATCCATCGCAAACACAAAATCTTTTGAAGCGGTCGAGACTTGAGAATTTTCCAATTAAATGTTTCCCATAAACTTCTTTTATAATCTCTTCCAAGTTTTTTTTTTTTTTTGGTTACTCTTTCGATATTTGCAATTTGGCATTGGTAATATTTGTCCGCAAAAAGTGGGGAAAAACTTGTAATGTTACTTTTTGGGAAAACAGCACAAATAGTCTCTCAAATTAGACTTAAAATAAAGCATTTTAGGTCTTCACATGTTAGAAAAAAGAGGCTTTTGTCCCAAATTACGTTTCCAGTTTATTTTTTTTTACATAAAAAGCACAAGGGTATATTACTTGATAAACTTTTCAAGAACAAAAAAGAATAGCGGTAAAAAGCACAAGGATATATTACTTGATAAACTTTTCAAGGACAAAAAAGAATAGTGGTGTAAATAGAATACTAATCTTAAATTTTCTTCGCATAGTTAATTATTCTAATGGCTTTCATTTAAAATGTGTAAAAGAAAAAACATGAATTAAACAATAAAGAATGTATTATACAAATTGAAGAAAGAAAAACTAACTAAAAAGATGTTTTGAACTAAGACTAGATGAAATTACTTCGACAAAAACTTGCATTGAGACTGACTGACGTAGAGAAGACTTAATAAATTAAAGAATGTAGCAACTAACGGCACAATTTTTAATATCTTAAAGGTAGATTAACCAAACAATTACTAAGGAGTGTTCATTTTAGGGAAATTAAGGAAGAGAATGAATGTGAATAAAAATGACAGCTATTGTTGATGTTTAGAAAATAATTATCGCTATCTTTTAATCGGAAAAGTGATTAACTAGGTCCTATGATTCTCCCTAAAATATTATTCTATCAAACTCATTAACCCTCCTGGGAGGAATGAAACATTTTCTATTAATAAACCAAACATGTTTGGGGGAGGGGGGAATCATCAAAAGCTATATTCATAGTAAAATTAATTATATTCATAGTGATACTATACATAAGAAATATTCCAATCTCAATATTTTTTTTTTCCTCTGCCACATACACAACTACCAAGCTGCAGAGTAAATGAAGAAACATTCATGCTAGAATAACTGAATCATCGATGCTATACCCTTTTAGTGTCATCTTTGTGAGGTTGCTACCCAAGTCCTCCATCTACTAGGCCGTGCACGAATGCTAAAACTGTGGGGCATGGCAAGACAATAACATCAACCGTAACAATAAAACTAGAACTCTACAAGAAAGCGTTGTAAAATCACAATTCTAGATTATATGCTTAAACTATTAACTTTAATATTGCTCCCAATTTTGAGATATTACCGGGTATCACTTCCAGGTTTGAATAATGCCAAGTTAAGCAATCGGATTGTGAGCTTTGAGTACCTTGTATCATGAAAGAATGCATTCGAATTAGATAAAAAAAAAAAACAAGGAGCATACCATATAAAAGGTTAACTGGTGGCTTTTTATACCAGTTGGAGAAGACGGAATCACCATGTAAATGCAGACAACAACCTGAAGAGACATATAAAGGTGTGCAATAGCCTAAAAAGTCTATGAGTGTAGGTCATTAGCATCATGAAGTAGAGGCTAGATATTAGGTGGAATAATCATCTCAAGACATCAAGTTACCTCTACCTACGAGTTGGTCGGCTACTTTTATGAAAACCGTTCTTGGGATAGCCTTCTGTTTTAGGGAGTCAAGATGTGCCAGAATTCGACTGAATTGACACTGTCTTGGGGGTCGAATAAGACCGTATTGATTCAGCTTTTGCTAATGTAGCACAGTTGAAATTACTAAAAAAGAGTACGAGCTCCTATAAAGCTTATAAACCTAGCTCAGTTAAGGCCGAGCAGGTATAATTAAGCTTGGTTGGGACCTATAAGTCTAACCATCATCCTAGATGGGCTTTACTCTTACTTATTAAGTTATATTGTGGTAACTAGGCCTGTTCTGAATATACAATATTTTGCATGTTTAATTGAGCTTTAATATTAGGCTGGCCCAATTTTTTTATCAGTGCATTGGGCCGTTAAAATCAGCTTCATCAATTGGCCCCCAACTCGGGTAAGATGCTGAAGCCTACACTTTCTTATCCGAGCTTATTGATTTTCCTCTAGATAAGGACAAAAAGATGCGTCCAACGGATAGTAGTAAATGTCGATAAATGGCAATTTCACCAATGAGTCTCTCTAGTTTCCAAGAAGAATCTGCTCCCAGACTTTTGCTAAGTTCATAGAATCAGGAATGATGCATCTTTCCAGAGATGTCTTTTCATCTCTCTTATTTTGCCTATAAATACATGATAGTTTTCAGTTTGTTCTCTCACTCTACCGGAGAAATGCTGCAAGTTAGTGAGGCATACTTCTTTTTTCTCCTTCCAAGAGTATTTCAAGAGAACATAAGAGAAGAAAGTATTTTCTCTAGTTCGTGGAGTTACTTAGCCATGGAAGCTTCATATTTTCCATTATCTAAGATTGGAAGACTTCATGTCTTCAATTATGTCAGGCACATCTAAGTTGGACAAAGACTCCTTAATGTGGTCTGACATTCTGTAGAAGTTGCTTCCCAGTCCGCTAGACTAGGGGAGACCGGCAACTTCCCAGAAGCTTCCCAAAGCCGAGACTGTTGGCGCCTAGACTAGGGAAAAACTGACTTTTTTGGACTGAAATTGAAAGTCCTTCGGAGGTCCAGCTATCCTTGCTAGCCTCAATCTATTAGGCTTTTGGGGTTTTTTTATTTTGTTCTTCTTTGTTCATTGCTCGGGTTATCCCATCATTGGCAAACCTTTTCGAGGCGATTCACCACAGCTATCTCGCCACTTCGGTTTGGATTGCTTTGGTGTGTTCCCTTGAGCACCAGAGAAAAAGAAGCGTTGATTTCTCTTTTTAATGTAAAAGAATCCCATGTTACATCTTGTAGATTGTGTAATCTTATTTTGTACATGTACTACCTTGTACTTAATAAAACATCTAGTTCTTTATCCTTTCATCATCCTTCAACTATTTTGCCTTTGATCTTGCAAATTGTATTTCACCTGGTAATTGCTATAACGAGCAGAACTCGTCTTTCAACCTCGTAACAACTTTTGCCATAGTAAATGAAAGAGCCACTTAATTGTTTAAACTCAACTTAGTTTTACTTTTTAATGAATTACTAATGTCTACGTCTTTCGAGTTCTTTTCCCATGACGAAATTAGTAATGTAGACTAAAGGAATTGTTTAGTTAACCTAGTTGACTTGATAACAATTTTTAACTAAACAAACAGTATGCAACTTTATCCAGATCTCTCAAGTGGAACCACTTTCACAATAACAAGAGGCCTCGGCATTCTTCAACCTAGATGACCTCCTATATGATAAAGGAAGTTAATACTTGACTTATGCGAAACATCGTTCTAGCAAATAATTTTGGGACATCCTTTTAGAACAGAGGTTTTTGAAACTTAGCCTAATATTTGGCATATGCTAGTCTAAAATTGCGAATGAACTTGATCTTTATAAACTACTGCTTTGACCAAAATGGACCTCAGCTATATAGCGTTCACAAATCTTCAGCTTGGTGCTTAGTTCGGCTGGCCGATTATTCATGCCTAAGGTTGTTTGCAATATTGATTTGAAGAGACTAAACAATGATTTGTATGAAGTGTATGAACATAAACTTGGGTGCTTAAGAGAATTTATCTTGATAGAACCGTCTTCGACTTAAGACCTCAATAATTTTAAACTAGATGGCACTATGCCCGATCTGACTTATATGATGCCCTTCATGATGATTCAGGATATCACATCTTTTTTAGACAGTCTTGAGCTCTTTGTGAGCTCCTGACTCTTGGATGGAAGATTTCAATATTCATCAATCCCTAAGTTGAATTTTTCTTGAATTAATATCATAGGATGGGGCAAGGTGCTGGATAGACTTCCTATATCTTCTTGGCACTTTCTGCCAGTCTAGCTTTTTGGTAGAGCTTGTATAATAAGAGCTCAAGAAAACAATTTCTCCGATTGGATTTTAATGGGATAGATTTGTCCTTTGCTTCTCTAAGTTGGACCTTTAAGGCCAAATTTCTTTTGTATGAGCTCATGTTAGCGAGGCCCCTTGGTGGTTGTTTGGCAGTAATTAGCTACACCTGCATGGTGTTAGCTGCTCAATATTTTCGATAATGTGGCCTTGATGGGCCGATGTTGTAGGGCCACATAGGCTTAATGCTGACAAGGCAAGACTTAACTCTTAAAGGCAAGCTTTTATTAGCCAAACTCTTTGTGAGCTCTTCACTGATACATGGCAGAACTATTTTAGGTGACTAGTTGAAGTTGCCTAATTATCTTCCACTGCACATTTCAACTTCCTCAACCTTGAGTTAAATATTGATAAGTATACGATTGAGCTTTCCAAGATGAGCTCTTTTTCACCAAACTTTCTCATAGGTGAATTTATTACTGGCAATTCTTGGTCGTCTTACCTGCAACTGTATTAATCAGCCTAGGTCATTTAGTTTGATGACCTTGTTTCTTCTATTTCCTTAGGTCATATAGTGACCTTCTGCATGATCAATGACTTTATTAGAAGATGCGACTTTCTAGTATCACATCCTCCCACATTGTCATTAATTTCCATAATGTTGAATTTCTTCATGTCCTCAACTGTCGACGGTTGATCTTCAATTTTTTCTATAAATATCAAAGGGCCTCTAGACATGGAATTATCCATTCTTAGATTCCTTTTTCTTAGCTTTCTTTACTTTTGCATTAGAGTTGCTACTCTTCTTATATCATGACTGATGCGTCTATCTCACATAAGAAAAAATTCTCTACTAGGGGGATTCCTACTGTAGCATATGGGGGTTGCATTCAAACGCTAGTCGGAATTCTCCTCTTCCGACGATTGGCAGTTCCCTATGGAACTTCAATGCCATTCCTTCTTTGGAGTTCCTTTCATAGGACTCTACCATCCTAGCCTTTCAATTCTACCCTAAGTAGAACTTAGGGATTAATGATGGATATGCTAACTATAACGTCGCCAAGGAGTGCATGATGAAATCTCTCTGCCTCGGGACAAGATGTATGCCCAAGGCTTGTTTATTACCACCCTTATCCGTCATTGCTCTATCTCTATGGTTGTGATAAGATGGTTTTAGTCGTCAATTTTTCATTTATATTTTGACAACTTCTAGATTTGAATTTTTTCTTTATCATAATCGTTTTACTTTTGTAGGCTCACACTTTTTTGGCCAAGATAATGACTCTGCTCGAGCAAAGGGATGCGGCTTTCCAAGCTGAGCATAGAGTAAACAGGCTCAAATTTGAGCTTTCAAAAGTTGCGACCCGACTGAAACAGGCTGAAGAAGAAAAAGAACGCCTTGCTCAACACTTAGGCGAGGTGGAAATCGAGCTAAAGACTATCAAAGAGGAAAGAGACTGGTTTCTTTTAGAAAGGCCGTAATCCTTTGTAGACTTTCTTGTTTCCTCTTTCCTTTTCAACTTGTAGCTATATATAAAAACACACAATGAATTTAAAGGGGATTTTTTCTTTCGTATCATTCATTCTATGGTGATCGATGATTTAAGCCATCTCTAGTACTATAGAGCTGAAAGACCCTTTGTTAATAATCCGGGGTAAACCCTTGCCCCATTGTTTTTGCCGAACAATCATCAAGATTTTTGCAAAAACAAGAGTTCGTTATAAAATAAAGAAGGAATATTAAAATCAAATCACTTTGTGGCTTGTAGCGACAATGACTTGACTATAGACACTATGATTGAGTTTTTGCCCAGATTATAGTTTTTAATAAAAATATCTAAATCAGAGTAAAGTAATTTATAAAGGTCAAATCATTTTTGTGGCCTAGAGGCACAATGATTTGACTTCAACCACTATGATTGAGTTTATGCTAGATCATAGTCTTAAGTAAACAATAATTCATAAATCTGAGTAGAGTGTTCTATAAATACCAAAACATGATTAAAGGTTAAATTACCTTGTGACCAAGAGGCACGGTGATTTAACTTCGAATACCATGATTGAGTTCTACCCTAGTCATAGTTTACCTTTCTTGAAGAATCAAACAAGAACCCATAAGATTGAGTAAAATGTATAATGCCATGCTCCTTTTTTAGGGCAACTGTTGTATGAATGACCATTCGGACGTTAACTGCTACGATTGAGTGTCTTCTCATATCATGGCTTCTTTTTCCGATTACGTCATACATTTAACCTCGGTTACCATGATCGAGTTTTCATATATGATAGTTTACTTTTTTGAAGGTAATATTTTTCCTGGGAATGATTTCTTGTCTTCAGAATTGCCGTTTGAATATATTTTTTTTATCCAAGGATTTTTTTCATTATGCCGAGTTTGCTTAACTCGTAATTGTGCCTACTCCTAGAGGTATTCATCGTCTTGGGAATTTGTTCATGGCCAGTGGGGGGTCTGAAAAGACCTAAAGTGGTGACTCCCTTGGCTTCGCAAAGTCACATAAAGGGTGCTCATGTGTATAAGATAAGCCGTAATAGACCATACAATTCGACAATAATTTTTCTGCTAAAGCAAATATAACATTAAAGGCCTAGTCGACTTGATTTTTACAAGATCTCCCAGGGGATAGAATCCCATCTCAGGAGTAATCTAAGACCTGGATGGCCGAAGCAGAAGCTGACATACTACATATGATTTGAATATAATTGTTTTCTAGGAAATATTTCTCCCGTCTCAAAAGTGTGTGGATTTTGTGCGAAGCTTGAATGCCTTATGACTCTTCTGTCATGCATTCGACTTGGAGATCACAGCCTCAGTTGTATACGTTCTTCCTTGTCAATTCCAATTATCGCCAAACTTATGACTAATAGAGGAAAAGATTCCCCCGGGATGGATGTGCAGTTTTGCCAAATTTCATGGGGTTGTCTTTTGACCAACTGATGTCCAGCTCAGATGGCTTTGACCACTATCGTGACTTCTATCAGCCATCTAAGCCAGCCTTAGTCGTTATAGTTGCAGACCGGAGTTTATCTTTCAACAGGCAGCTAGACTAATCTTCCCCCAGGGCGCTACACGTCTCAGGAGTTGTTTTAGTAAGATTTTAAAGGGGTAATTTTTAGAACATGACCCCAAGGGCTCGGAGTTAATATCAAAGCCATAGCAGGCTCAATTTCCCAGAGCCTTGAGAGGTTAAATTGCTTTGCACCTGAAGCGTGTATCTTTAAGTCAACTCTCCTAAGGGATCTCCTATCTTCGGAGTTTTTACAGAATCCTTGGCCTCTCTCATAAATCCCAGCCCTCGTTTGAGCTCTTAGCTCTACGTGGTCCTAGGTATCACTTTCAAGAGAAATATCCCATCTTTGGAGTTCAGTAAGGATTCTCTTCTCCTTCATGCAGTCTCATACCGATTATGGTTCTATGGGCTTCCATAGCGCGTGGTAGGCTACATGAATCTTCATGTGGTTGCTTCAATGGGATAATCATCAGTTTTCCACAAACAGTGCCAATTGTTGCTCCCAATTTTGAGATATTGTTGGGTATCACTTCCATTTTTGAATAGTGCCAGGTTAAGCAACTGGGTTGTGAGCTTTGAGTACCCTGCATCATGAAATGAATTAAAAGCATTTGGAGGCTTGGCACTCGAAGTACCTTCAATGCTTAAGTTAGCTTTTTGTGAAAGAATGCATTCGAAGGTTTAGATAAAAAAAACAGAGAGCATACCATATAAAAGGTTAGCTGGTGGGTTTATATACCAATTGGAGAAATTCACCATGTAAAGGCATATAGCAAGACGTAAAGACATATAAAGGTGTGCAATAGCTTGAAAACCCTATGACCTTAGGTCATCAGTGTCAGGAAGTAGAGACCAGATATTAGGCGGAATAGTCATCTCAACACATTGAGTGACTTCTACCTATGAGTTGGTTGGCTGTTTTTATGAAGACCGTTCTTGGGACAACCTTCTCTTTTAGGGAGTCAAGACGTGCCAAAGTTCGATTGAATCCACACTGGCTTGGGGGTCAGATAAGACCGTATTGGTTCAGCCTCTACTGATGTAGCACAGTTGAAATTACTAAGAAAGAGTACGAGGTCTCGTAGAGCTTATAAACCTAGCTCAGTTAAGGTCGAGCTGACACAATTAAGGTTGGTTGGGACCTTAAAGTCTAACCATCGTTCCAAATGGGCTTTATTCTTACCCATTGAGTTATATTGTGGTGATTAGACCTGTTCCGAATATACGATATTTTGCATGTTTAATTGGGCTTTTGCATCAGGCTGGCCCAATTTTTTTATCAATGGGTTGGGCTGTTAAAATTAGTCTCATCATGTAACTGTTTGTAATTGTATGTTAAAAATTATTGGGTATGTAGGCGTAAAATATTTATGGGATTTCATGTCAAGATGTTTGTCCATTTGGACGGCTCAAATTCATATATCAAATTTTCCCATGTTAAATGCGGATTTAGGTTTATGCTAACAAATTCAGACTCCTGAATAATTTATATTTTAGATAGAAATCTTTCATTAATTGTATTTCACTTTATATATTAGAAAAACATCTCCAATTAATCAAGAGACATAAGAAAAAAGGATCCAATAAAAAAATATAATTTATGAAACAACAAACAAGATAATAAGTTACCTTGCTTTCATCAATGCCATGCGAAAATTACACACTTTGACAAATACAAGAATATGAAAACGGTTTTCTATTTCTAAATAGAAATTACTGGATAATCCATTTAATATTCTTTTTATAGAACTAAAACACTAATAAAGAAAATTTTTACGAGGCTGGAGTTATTGCCAGATCATATTAAATCCCGTCAAAGTAATTTTGCTAAGCACAATAAAAATATCCCTAATGGACAAATTCCTTCATTGAATGTGAGATTCACTTTCTCAATTTCAACAACCCCACAAACCCATTTACAATTTCCTATCTCTTAAATCCTGTCAAAGCAATTTTGCTCAACATAACAAAAATATCCCTAATGGTCAAACTCCTTCATTGAATATGAGATCTGTAGACACCAAATTTTGACACACCTTTTATAAAAATATGCGTATTACTTTATTTAGGGAATATTTTGATTTTCAGGGACCAATTATAATTTTTGTGTATATTACGTCTAATTTGTCACATCAGGGGCAAAATGGTAATTTCACCACGTAAATATTATTTTATTTTATTTTATTTCCTAAATATACAATTTTACTATTTTTATCATTATTTATAATTTTAATGATTTTTGGAAGTCATTTATTATTTATTTAAAATTTTAATATTTTAAACTTAATGGCACGTTTTTCAATGCACTCTTTTTTACGAGAATTTTCAAGTGAAAAATTTTATATGTGTATTTTGTATATTTATAAATTTTTTGTAAAAATTACATGATTTTTAGAGGTCATTTGGTGTTTATTTATTTTTTGTCTTTTTGTTTATTAATGGCACGTTTCCCAATGCATTCTTTTTATGAGAATTTTTCAAGTGAAAATTTTTTTATGCATATCTCATATATTCATGAATTTTCTGCATAAATTCCATGATTTTTAGAAATTGTTTAATATTTATTTTAATACTTTATTATTATTATCATTTTTGTGTTATTATTATTATTTTTCTATTAATTGCACATTTTTAATGTTATGTTAATTTTTTGAATTTTTGCGGTAAATTTTATTTACTCGTTTTTATAACTCTAAACTTTAGTATTTTTCTTATTGATTTTAGAGATCCCAAGTATCTTTTATTTTATTCTATTTCATTTGTTTTCATTTATTTTCCTCCCAAAAAAAAAAAAGGAGTAGAGCAGGCTGCAAACGCAGCCTGCTACTGTAGCAGTATGGCTGCTACCATCAGAACAGCCCCAGCCATACTTCCTACACCTCCAATTCTACTTAACCCACCAAACTTCACCCTCTAATCACATCACACCCTCACTTGCACTCACTTTTCATCAGATTTTTAGGGATTATGATTCAGTTTTTTGACCACTTTACACACTCAACACACTTGCAGACAATTTTCACGTTCCCCCCTCTCTGCACCTCCATCACTCCCTTTGCCTCTCCCTCACCACCTGCAACACACTCACTGACTCATAGCTCACACACCGGCACTCTTTTTTTCTTCACTTGCACACACAATTCTCAATTCTCTTCTTCCTCTCAACATCACAAAAACACACAGCAATCACTGATTTTGTTGAGTAACCTTTCTTTTTCCTCTAGTCAGACACAAGATATAGATTTTTCTCCTAGACCTGCAAAAACTTCGCAACGCTCTCTCGGCCAAAGACACCCACCATTCTTCACCCCACACAACTCACATTAACACCCTTGCACTCTCCCAAGAACACACAAAATTCAGTTTCTTTCCCAGATCCCTCACTGCACAAAGGCCACAACCATCAGCTTGCTTTATTCATAACAATTCACACAATTCAGTTTCCTTCTCAGATCCCTCACTGCACAAACGCCCTTCCTCTTCCACCATTCCCTCAAACAACCCCTGAACAACGGTCCAAACCAGTCACTACCACCTCCCACAATTACCTCAGCAACCACAGCTAACAGCCCCTATCACCAAGCCCACAGTCAGTACACGACTACTGCATCTCCCTTAGATTCAATGCCACTCTCTTAAGCCACCAGACACCAACCTCTGTCGCACCACCTCCATTGCCAGAAATAGATGCAATAACATCCACAATCACGCACAGACACACTTTCAATTCACACACACATACGCCAGTTCATACAACACACCTGCAAAAAATATATATATATATATATATTGTAGACACCAAATTTTGACACACCTTTTGTAAAGTATGTGTATTACTTTATTTTAGGGGACATTTTTTATTTTTTGGGGGTCGAGTACAATTTTCGCGCATTATAACTAATTCGTCGTACTAGGTGGCAAAATGGTAATTTCACCATGTAAATATTAATTTATTTTACTTCATTTTTCTAAATACATAATTTTACTATTTTTATCATTTTTTATGATTTTAATGATTTTTAGGAGTCATTCATTATTTATTTAAAATTTTAGTATTTTTTAATTCAACGGCACGTTTTCCAATGCACTCTTTTTTACGAGAATTTTTAAGTGAAAATTTTCATATATGTATTTTGTATATTTATAAATTTTCTGTAAAAATTACATGCATTTTTAGGAGTCATTTAGTATTTTTTGTCTTTTTGCCTATTAATGGCACGTTTCCCAAGGATGCGTTAATCTTAAAATTTTTGAGTGAAAATTATACTTATACGCGCTTTATGTGATAATATATGTTGTGTAAAATTTTTGTGACCGTCATTTATTAATTTCATAAATTTTTTATAATTTTGCCATAGTTAAGTCACGTTTTCCAATGTACTTTTTTATCTTTATTTAAAATTTTTCTTTATAAGAATTATGTGTTTGTGCATTTTATAAATTTTATGCAAAGAAAATTTTCATAATTAATTAATTTATTTACTTATTTTTAAATACCATTTGTTTGTTTATTTTAAATTGTATTTTTCTAACCTATAATTAATTTTCTTACTACTGAATTTTTCTTTTTTCTTCTTATAATGTTGTGTTTTTGTTTTAATATATAATCTAAAAAGAGTTCAAGTTGTTTTTATTTTATTTTTTTATTTTTATTTTTCTGGTTTTCTTTGTTTTCTTCTTTCAAAAAAAAAAAAAAAAAAACAAGGGAAGCAGTTGCTGCACGCAACTGCAGCAGAAGAAGAAAAATCAATCACCACCTAAATCAGATTTGAAGGGATTTTGGAAGGATTTCTTTCCTTTTTTTCATTCATCTGTAGAACACATCTGCAATTGCACACACAAAAAAAAAAAAACTCTCACCATCTCTGCACTCCCTCACTCTCTCGGCCATACACAAGCACAGACACACTCACCAGCTCACACACAATCCTCACCTCTCCCTCTCAATCTCACTCACTTCTCTGCCTCCCTCTCCCTGCATTTTCTCAAAAGCACACACCACACTCACATTCACTCGGGCATCCCCTCCCCTGCAAGCAAAAACACACACAATCTGCAATTCACAAAACACAGGCACACAACACACAAACGCACACCACGCAACACACATCACGCCTCACTCACAAAACACAGACCTGCATTTTTCCTCACTTCCCCTGCACACACAACATTTTACAGGCACTTCACAGACAACACACACTTGCACTCTCGGCTCTCACAAAATTCACTCCCTTTCCCCTGCATTTTCAACACATTACACACACAGGCACATTACACACACTGCAATTCACTACAACATACACACTTGCACACAACCTGCATAGACAAACACACACAACACAGCACACACATCACACACAACCAGAAGCTACACCTGAATCCACATTACACATACCACATTCCAGCACACACTCACTCACTTACACACACCCCTGCAAAGACACACACAATACACCCACAAACACCACAAAACACACACACACGATTTCACAACACATACACCTGCACACAAACACACCTGCAAGAAAACTGAAAAAAAAAAATCAGCAGTTTCCGGTTCACCGCCACCATCACCGCCGCCCCTATTCCAGGTAAACTTCCTTCTTCTTGCTTTCAATTTTTAATTGTCATTAATCCCTGAAATAGAAGTTGTTAGATAAAATCATCTAAAATAAAAAAATAAAAAAAAAACGAAGAAACCGAAAAAGGAATTCGGCCGAGAGAGAGAGAGAGAGAGAGAGAGAGAGAGAGAGAGAGAGAGAGAGAGAGAGAGAGAGAGAGAGACCTGTGAGAGAGAGAAACGACGGCGAAAAAAAAAAAAGGGGGGGGGTAGAGCAGATCGGGGGGGAGGGAAAAAGAAAGAGAGAAAGAAGGAAGAAGAAGAAAGGAAGAAGAAGAAAAGGGAAGAAAAGAAAGAAAAGGAAGAAAGAAAAGGAAAAAGAAAAAGGAAATCTGGGGAAAACATCTGGAAGGAAAAAAAAAATGTTTTAGTGAAACTACGTCGTTTTGACGTAGTTTCACTCAAAATTACGTCGTTTTGATTAGTTTAGTTTTTTAATTTATTTTTAATTAATAATAGATATTTATTTTGTAGTCCTTATACTTTCATTAATGTCACTGTTGCCCTGATAATTTCCAATTTGTGCATTTTAATTTCTGTTTATTATAGATTGACCCCTATAATTTTATTTTCTTTTCAATTAGGTCCTAATTAATTGCATTTAGGTCCTCCGACTTTTATATAATTATAATTTTGACCCCTGTATTTTTAAATTTCTATTTTTGACCCCTACATTTCTTGGTAATTACATTTTGACCCCTAAATTTTGCTGGAATCTTGCATTTTTGCCCCCAAACCTTGCTGGAATTTTATTTTGTACCCCAACATTGCTGGAAATTTTATTTTTGCCCTAGAATATTGCTGGAATTTTGCATTTTTGCCCCCAAACCTTGCTGGAATTTTATTTTGTACCCTAACATTGCTGGAAATTATATTTTGTCTTAGAATATTGCTGGAATTTTGCATTTTTGCCCCCAAACCTTGCTGGAATTTTATTTTGTACCCCAACATTGCTGGAAATTATATTTTGTCCTAGAATATTGCTGGAATCTTGCATTTTTGCCCTCAAACCTTGCTGGAATTTTATTTTGTATCCCTAACATTGCTGGAAATTATATTTTGTCTTAGAATATTGCTGGAATTTTGCATTTTTGCCCCCAAACCTTGCTGGAATTTTATTTTGTACCCCAACATTGCTGGAAATTATATTTTGTCTTAGAATATTGCTGGAATTTTGCATTTTTGCCCCCAAACCTTGCTGGAATTTTATTTTGTACCCCTACATTGCTGGAAATTCTATTTTGCCTTAGAATACTTGCTGGAATTTCATTTTTATCCCTCCCAACATTGCTGGAATTTTATTTTGCCTTAGAATACTTGCTGAAATTTTATTTTTTGTCCCCCAAACTTGCTGAAATTTTTATTTAAGTCATTATACTTGCTGGAATTTTAGTTTAAGTTCCCTATACTTGTTGAAATCTTAGTTTTAAGCCCTAGATACTTGTTGGAATTTTATTCTAAGTCCCTAATTTGTTCGAAATCGACATTTTATGCTCAATTTTTAAGTATTTCATATTTTATACTTTAAATAGTGGTACCTTGACATGTTTGTTGATTTTCTTAGCAATTTATACCGGGTTTACGAATGGGAGGTACCTCGATTACCCTTTTATTTCTCTTTATGTGCTCCTACGTGTTGCTACGTGTTTTTCTATATGTTTTTTTATATCTCCTTTTGCTTATAATTTTTATACATATGTGAGTGTTTATTTAGTTATGCCATGTTATTTATTAGAAATTAATTTTTGATTATTCAAAGAAATGTAATAGATAGGTAATATTCTATTGAGCAAAAATTCTGTATTTAGATAGTTAATGTAGTAGATAGTGTATATCTAGTTAACAAAAATTAATTTTTGTATTTTAGATAGAAAGTGTAATAGATAGGTTAGATAGGATATCTTTTATTCTTTTTCTATTTTTAGATTGTAATTAGGTTATTCTCCGGTGTAATAGTTAGGGCTTTGTGTGCTATGTGCTTATGTGTTTTATTTGCTTTCTTTAGGACTTTGCATCTAGAATATCATGCCTATGTGTTATGTGCTCCTATGTGCTATTATTTGCTTTTATGTGATTATTGCTTTAATACATGCTTTATTTATTTACTTGCTTTAATTATATATGTGTATCGTCGTCCACACTAGTCCAAAGCTAGTTGTGGTTAATTCCGGTTTCTTCGCTAGTCCAACGCTAGCGGAGAACTTATAGAAAATGGGCTAGTCCAATGCTAAGCCTTTAGGTCATTTTAGCCTTAGGATCATTTTCGTGTGCATTTCATGACATTTCACACACATTTTATCTTTTTAGGCTTTTTTCCCATTTTCTATGAATTTTTATATATACTTTATAACTTATTACTTATTTTAACATCTATTGGTGCATAACATTTAGATTCCACTACACATAGAATTTTAGGTCATTTGTGTGATTTCGACTAAGAAATAGTCATCTACTCACGTGGGAAGCGATGGCGTACATGTCGTTCCCCCCTCCGTGAGTAGAAACAGTTAGTCACGAGTCCATTAGTCCCCCGCACCCGTTATGTTGCATCCCCATTTTCTTTGTTCACTTACTATCTATACTATTATTTTTCTTTTCTTTTGCACTCCATTCAGCATCTATACTCGTGACTCCATCGAGGTCTATATTCGGGTTTCGCAATTAATGCGATAATTCCGACCAAACCTCAGTGGAACATTTTGTCCCTTAACGATATCCATTTTTAGGATTAGATTTGCATTCATATAGTTGCATCCAAATGTGATGAAAGTCTTAGGGTTATATTAGGAAAATTTAGACTAAACCTCGCAACTAGTTTCGGCTAGGTTGAAAGGGTGCCTTAGGCGCGAGCCTTTGCCTTCCCTTTCTTCAACTGTGACTCCCGAACCTTTTTCTCTTGTTTTTCAAAGACCTGGAGTCGTCTAAAAGGGTTTTCTTGTTTTTCCTTATTTTTTCCAAAAACCATTTCTTTAAATAAATCATTTTTGATTTTCTTACCTTTTATAAAATATTTTCGGGTGACTTGGTACACCAAAACTCAATACCAAGTGGCGACTCCTTTTTCACTAAAAAACCCTTTTTAGACTCTATTTTCGGGCCCAAAAACCGTCGCATTTTCAAAGTCCCATTTTAGGCCCTTTTTCTTTTATTTTAAAAATAAAGCATTTGTTTGTCACATTTTATCGAATCATCTTTTACAAAGCATTTTTCTAAAATTATTTTTACAAAATTTACACGCTTCTCTTTTTCCAATAAACACAACCACATTTAATACTTCCTTTTCCTTTTTTCCAAACATCTAACACTCTCATTTATTATTCCCTTTCGAAAAATGGGGCGCGACAGCTGGCGACTCCACTGGGGATCACTAGTGAGTCCGAGCACTTAGGTTTAGTCATCTTCTTCCTTTTCTAACCCTTTCATTTTATCACATTTGGATGCTTAGGATTGCATTTTTCTTTTCTAGGTTTTTAGGTTTTTCTTTTGCATCTCGCACGCTTCTCGTCTCTCGTCTACTTATGTGATGTATGTATGATTTATTTACTTGTTATTGCTTTATTCGACCGCGCTTGCATTTGGGGAAGGGGTCAATCACCCTTAGAGCCCATGCGTGTTAATATTACATTCCTTCCTCTCATAAGGAGCACTTCATACGTGCACTCGATGCTTTTTACCCTTTTTATCTTTTTTGGTGGTTGCCACCCACCCATCCCTTTAAGACTAGAATCGATTTGCCTAGACATGCGGCCATCGCATTCGTGCATGTAGCGGTGTCTAGGGGATCACTCGAACCACCGACTTGGGATTCTTGGAATTGACGGACTTATTTGGATCCCTCGGTCTGAAGGTTCGGGAACCGAAGCCTTGTTGAGTCTAGATGCATTAGTAAGCCTAACCCCATGCATCCATGTAGAATAAGTCCTAGGGTAGAGTCAACCTTACCCTGTTAGGTACACTAGGCACGAGAGGAGGGAATCCACCCCTCTTTATTTTTGTGTTGTACTGATTATTGCTATTTGCTTTATCAATGTGTTATGTGATATTTATTGAAAACTAACGCACTCTCTCTTATTTTTTGATCGCATTCACAACCATAAAATAAAGAGCTCTGGTATGGTGCTCTCGTAGGAAACCAACCCATTATCGGCACGTTTAAATTTTTTGTCTAACCTTTAATTTCTTTGAGAAAAATGGAAATGAAATTTTCATAAAAATTTTATAAATTGCATTTTGTTGTAAATAAAGCATCCCAAGGGTCCAACTATTGTAATTTTTGTAAAATCTCGAAAAATTTGATATTTTAAGAATTTTATTTTTTAAACCCTTTTCAAATTTACCCATCCATATTGTACTTGTCAGTTTTTTCCCGAACTAAATTTTCTTAGAGTCAATAAATGCACCCAAGTGGTCAAATTTTTTGCACAGTTTGCATTTTACCCATTTTTCAAAGAATTAATATGTCATTTTTGACGTATCCCCCACCCTCCCATCCCGCGTGATACAAAAGGAGAATTTAACACATAATTAATTTATTTTATTTTATTTTTAACAAACTGGCATTTTGACTTGTATATTGCTAGATAAAGTTACGATTTTTTTACCTTCTTTCAATGCTGTGTTCAGCAACCTCTTGTGGTTCAATTTTTCAGTCAAGAAAAAAAAAATTTTTGAAGTAAAAAATCCTTTGTACAGTTCATTTGCCATCTTGCTCGGGAAAATTGCGCATCATTATTAGGATAAAAATTTTTAGAACATTTTGCATATTTGCATCTGCTTTAATAAACCGGCATCATGCATAAACCTTAGAGGGAATGTCATTTCGAGAATCCCATGATAAGAAAGCCGCCCTTTGTCTTGGGTACATAACCCTAAAAGACGTGCACGTTTATATTTTCAGTAAATTCTGACGGGTGAGACCCTTGGTAAAGTAACACGAACGGAATGGAGGCATTTCTTCCTAACGATTTGGCCTGTCTACGATTAAAAGGGGGCGTCTCACCCTAAAGGATAGCATTTCATGCTAGGCCTACCCTTGGCATAATAAGGGCACCCATTAAAACATGCATCCGAATCATTTATATACTTACTAATTTTAGTCTTTTTCTTTTTCTTTGCGATAATAAAATTGACAGTGACAATGACGATGGGGCGACTAAACCTTTCTTCTTTCTGGTGTACATTTCAGGTACTTGTAAAACATAGCTTCTTTTCACCGAAGCCCCATTCGTACACGGTCCCGTACTAGACAACTACATATAAACATGAGTGCTCCCACTGAATCATTCGAGGGACCTGCTGGAAATCAATCTTCAGAGTTAACAGCGTTGAGGGCTCAGATGGATGAAATGCTGGCCAAGATGAATAATATGACTCATGAAGTATCTTCTCATAGCCAAATTATTGCCCACTTCATCAGTAACATGAACAACAACGGCTCTACTTCTGCTGCGCCTGTCACTCGAGAACTTCTGCAATCCCAATCTGATGTGAGCGGAAATGCCCAAGATGCAAATAACAATGCCTCAGCTAGTTCCAGTACAAACCCCACTCCTTAATACCCAAAATACACAAATGCCTCCTCCACCCCCAAACACTCAAAACCCTCAAATGACCATTCCAATCCCACCCAGTCCTAGACACACCCAAAACACTCTGAACCAACCCCAATACCCACAACAAGCCAACCATTTCACTCTGAACACTCAACCACCACCGAACCTCAACACACATCAGTTTGTGCTAGACCCGGGGTATCAAGTAGGAGTGGATGTGGAGCCGTATAATAGGGATGAAAATCCAGGCATGACAGAAAAAGCCTTGTTGCGAAGATTGGAGAGATTCGATGATTTCATCAAAGAGAGCCAAGGATTGGATCGATACGGCGGTTTGAATTACGATGATTTCTGTATGTTCCCTGATACTCAACTGCCTCCAAAGTTCAAGGTGCCAGAATTTTCTAAATACAACGGTGCTGGCGACCCCGTAGTGCACCTTAAGATGTTTTGCAACAAGTTGGGCAAACCGACCGGGGATGAGAAATTGCCGATGAGGCTATTTGGAGAGAGTTTGGAGAAGGATGCATTGGAATGGTATTTGAAGTTGGATTTTTCAAAGATCCGAAACTGGACTGACCTATCCCGAGCGTTTATCAAACAGTATGAGTTTAACTGTGACTTAGTGCCGGATAGATTCTCACTGGTAGAATTGAAGAAGAAGCCCTCAGAAAGTTATGTAGCTTATGGGCAGCGTTGGCGGAGTGTGGCAGCTAAAGTAAATCCACCAATTGATGAGAACGAAATGGTAAAATTATTTATCGATGCCCAAGACCCGCCTTACTACCAGGCCATCGTAGGCTCAATTGGAAAGACCTTCGCCCAAGTTATTGAGCAAGCAGAAGCTATTGAGAGAGGGGTGAAGAAAGGAAAGGTAGTGGACATGGCTGCTGTGAAGTTGCAAGTTGAATCGTTGCAAAATGGCAATAATCTGAAGAAAGCAGTTGGGAAAAAGCCTGAGAAAAGAGAAGAGGAAATATCTTTTGTGATAAACCAAGGCCCAAATTTTCACCCCAGGTTCCAAAACAAGCCAAATTACCATTCTCAATACCCACGATTCCCTCAGTTGGCACATCCCTCACCTGCTTATCCCCAGTACCCTCAACCTGTTTTCAATACCCAAGCCCAACCAGTAAATGCCCAACCATTTTATCCAAACACTCAACCCATGTTTCAGAACCCTCGACCCACACAAAATAACTTTCGCCCACCCATGCAAAACCGCCCGAGACCTATTTACCCTAACAACTATACTCCACCCAATCAGCCTCCAAATACAACCGGTCCAGCCAACCCCCCACAAAGACGGCCTAGGGTTTTCACTCCCCTTGGTCGTCCTCTAGACCAAATATATGACCAACTGAGAGCAGCGGGCAAAATTGGCACCATACCTCAGAAAACTTTTCCTAACGGGTTACCCCACGACTATGATCACCAAGCCGTCTGTGCTTACCATTCGGGAGGTCGTGGGCACCCCACAGCTAACTGTTGGGCTTTGAAGCACAAAATTCAGGATATGATTGACGATGGAGAGATAGTATTGAGAAGAGGGAGAGGGCAGGCCCCAAATGTGGATAACAATCCTTTGCCTCAGCACGGGTCTACTGTTGGAATGATTACTTCAGATGAAATGCTTGGTGACCCTTCTGAGATGATAGTTGCGATTGAAGAGACAGTGGGTGTTACTGATAGAGATGACATGCGAGCTAGAATGACGATGTCAGGAAAAGACTTCATGAGTCAGTATATGGATGACATTTTGGCAGGAAAGTTGGCATCACCTGTAACCCAACCAAAAGAGCCGGGTGTGTTAAAAGAAGTCATGTCTGCCGCCAACTCATCAGCCCAGCCATTTATCCTAGACGTTGTGCCGTTTGAGTTAGAAATTTCAGAACCAGAAATCATTGATGTGCCAGAACAAATGCCCGTTGAAAATCTGCAGAGGGTGCCATGGAATTACGAAGGCTCTGAATTGAATAATGATGTCTCCGCAATTTTGAGATCAGGGAGAGTGATGGTAGAACCAGAGATTGTTGTACCAGCAAAAGGAAAAGAGAGCACACTACCTCCTAAACAGCCAGTTGATGAGAAGGAAGCGAAAGAATTCTTGAGGATTTTGAAAAAGAGTGAGTACAAAGTGGTGGAGCAGTTGAGTCGCATGCCAGCACAAATTTCAATTCTAAGTCTTTTACTGACATCTGAGCTGCACCGAGAGGCTCTTCTAAAAGTTTTGAATGAGTCTCATGTTCCCACAGACATTCCCACTGAGAAGCTAGCCGGGATAGTAGGGAATGTTTTGGCATCTAATCAGATCGCATTTTCTGAAGATGAATTGACTCCTGAAGGGAAGGGGCATAACAAGGCTTTATACATTTCTGTGAGGTGCAATGGAAGATACTTGCCTAGAGTTTTGATTGACAACGGATCTGCACTGAACATCTGCCCATGGAACACTTTACAAAAGTTAGGATATTCACGGTCACAAGTTCGCCAATCGCTGACCGTTGTTAGAGGGTTCGATGGTTCGAGGAAGGAGACTGTAGGAGAAATTGACTTGGTGCTCGAGATGGGTCCAGCTCAGTATCAGGTTACCTGTCAAGTCATGGATTTTTCTGGGATATACAATGTTTTGTTAGGGCGGCCGTGGATTCATTCTTCTGGATCAGTACCGTCATCTCTGCATCAAATGGTAAAATTCATTATGGATGATAGACTGATTACTATTTTTGCTGAAGATGATTGCACTATGATGGTGAATCGGGGGTATGCTGAAAAGGCAAAGGATGAGCCATCACTTGATCGGGGATTTCGTGCTTCAGATATTGTATCTGTCAATTGGATTCCAGAAGGAAAGCCACCTGTGGAGCCCTTATTGCCTAATGCGAGTATCATGATAGCTAAGGAACTGATCAGGGCAGACTACCAGCCAGGAAAGGGCATTGGAAAGATGCTGCAGGGAATTACGGAACCTATTCAGCTGGTGGAACAGAAAAATACCTTTGGACTTGGTTTTCACCCAACAGGTAAGGATTTAAAGGAGATGAAGGAGAGAAAGAGGGCTGAAAAGGAAGGAAGGCAGGTCTCACTCTATGTTCCTCACTGTATCACAGTTTCTCAAGGGCATCCAAGGTTATTATTTCTGAAATATGCAATGAGGACTCTGATGTTGAAGAAGGGATGAGCCGTCTTTTCATTGGAATGACTGGTACAGAAGAATCGTCTGATGCTACTGACTTTGAGGAAATTGAGAAAGAATCATTGAACAATTGGACATCTGATTATCTCCCTAGTTCGGAGGGAGTTTCGGTAAATTTGGATTGTCTTTTGTTCAAAATTCATTTCTAGATGGAGCCTTGAAATGAATTACTTTCTCAAAGTTTGTTTTAGTGTTAGGCTCTGACTTTATTGCATTAGCTTTTGAAAGAAACTATTCTCAATTTTTTGTTATATCGAGAAAGTTTTTTTTTGTCTAAATATTGAAATGCTATTTATCTTTTCTCAAAAGCTTAAGGCTAACTTGTGATTGTAAACATCTTCTTTTGGAAATGCAAACTCTCATTCAATAAATTGAGAAGTTGTTTATTTATGTTTCATTTATTTATGATTACATATTTTGTTTCATTTTCAGATGGTCGAAAATAACCGCCTATGATCCTTTGGATGTCACTTTGTTAGAAACTGACAAGTTCAACTTCGATATCTCTCTAAATTCTGAAATAATGCAAACCATTAATGAGAGTGAGAGCGATATTGAAGAAGATTATGACTCTGTGCTTAAGAATCTTGAACAATATGAAGAAAAACCCAAGCCTAACTTGGAAGAAACAGAAACTATCAATATTTGCACTGAGACAGAAGTTAAAGAAGTTAAAATCAGTGTTCATTTGAACAAGAGGCAAAGAAAAGAGATGATTGAATTTTTGACACTGTTCCAGGATGTGTTCGCATGGTCCTATGATGATATGCCTGGGGTCTCCACAGATATAGTAGTTCATAGATTGCCCACAAATCCAAACTTTTCCTCCAGTAAAGCAGAAACCTCGTAAATTCAAACCAGAAATGAGTCTCAAAATTAAAGAGCAAATAGTCAAGCAATTCAATGCCCAAATCATCATTGTGTCTCACTATCCCATCTGACTATCAAACATGGTTCCGGTTCCTAAAAAGTCAGGAAAAGTGCGGGTATGCGTGGATTATCGAGATTTAAACAAAGCCAGTCCAAAAGATGATTTTCCTTTGCCTAACATTCACATCCTGTTGGACAATACTGCCGGACATGAAATGGATTCATTTATTGATTGCTTCGTTGGATATTATCAACTTTTGATCGCAGAGGAAGATCGAGAAAAGACAGCATTCATGACTCCGTGGGGAATATTCTGTTACAGAGTTATACCCTTTGGATTGAAAAATATTGGGGCCACCTATCAAAGGACTATGACTACACTGTTTCATGACATGATACATAAGGAGATAGAAGTTTACGTGGATGACATTATAGTCAAATCCAAAAGAGCAGAGGATCATTTGGGAGATTTAAGAAAGCTATTTGAAAGATTAAGAAGGTACAATCTAAAGTTGAATCCTGCAAAATGTGCTTTCGGGTTCTTGCTGGCAAGTTACTGGGTTTCATTGTCAGTAAGAAAGGTATTGAGATACATCCTGACAAGATAAAGGCCATACGCAAAATGCCAATACCCAAGACACAGAAAGACGTGAAAAGTTTCTTGGGGAAGCTTAATTTCATTGGCAGAT
>CM045553.1:25999210-26056921 GCA_024721245.1 Mitragyna speciosa | reverse complement strand
TCTTACAAATAAACAATTTCTTTCTTTCTTTTATACATTATTAATAAATTATTTTAAAATTTTAAGATAAAATAATTATATTATGAGGGGAAATATTTAAATTCAGTGCATATATTCAGTTAATTATCAAACAGGTAAAACTTTATCAATTCAGTAACTTAATACTTTCAGCACTTAAATTTCAGACTTCAGACTTCATATTTTTAGATTTTAGTTTTACCAAACGCACCTTAGATAGTAACTTATTAGGCTACATTCAAGGTTGCTCTACCATAACCATGTTTTGCTATGAGATGTAATTTCTAAGTAACGGGTATGCTTTTTACAAAAATTTATATCTGAAGACCTTTTGGTCCTAAATCATCTAATTTTGATGATTAATAAACAAAAAATGAAGTAATCTAATGGTTCATTTGGGCTATTCTTGTAGTAAAAGCAATTAAGCAGCAAAAGAATCAAAAAGAGAAATAAATTGCCAAAAAAAATGGGATCTGGACTTGCATGCGGACGTCTGCAAGGCATGTGGACTAAATGTTGATTAATTGCGGACCTTGATGTGTTTGTTCATGATTTTTCAGTATTTGTGTCTCACCTTTCAAACAGAGGAACTCCTATTACTTGTCAATTTCTCATTGTTGTGCTCTAATGTGCCCCTATATGATTTTCTTATGTATTTTCTTTTTGTATTTCTTGCATTATATACTTGTTAAGTATTTATTTACATTATGTTATCCATCGAATTCAATTTTCATTATTTGGAAAAATGTAATAGATAGTTTATAATTTCTTTTATTTTTAGCCTATTTTTTTATTTAACTAGTCAACGTAATAAACAAAATATATTTTCTTATTTTTAGTAATAACTTATATTTAGATAGAGAATGTAACAGATATGATAGATAGATTACTTTTCCAACTCCCTTTATTCAGATTGTAATTAGGGTTCCCCCGATGTAATAGCTAGGGTTTTGCTCGCTAGGTGCTCCTGTGTGCTATGTCCTAACGTGTTTATTTGTTTTAATCATTTTTCTTAGGATTTTTGCATATAGATATTATACTTATATGTTACATGCTCCAATGTGCTCTTATACGCTCCTATCTGCTTATCGGCTTTTCATTTATGCTTTATTTGCCCCTACTTGCTTTATTATGATACATGTACACCATCGCCACAATAGCCCATGGTAGTCATGTTTTCTTTTTCGTTTCCTTGTTAGCCCAATGCTAGTGATGGTTGATAGACACGGGCTAGTCCAATGCTAGGCCCTTGGACTATTTTCTTGCTAGGCTTACCCCTTCTATGCATTCCATTCCACTTCATGCACTTTTACTATTTTTAGGTGACACGCGCAGATGAACGTGAAAATTGCTTGGAAGATCAGGTAAGAACTTCGAACCTTTCCCCTTGGATGAACTAGACTCTAGAATCAGCACCAATGAACTAGACTCTAGAATCAGCACCAAAGCCTTGAACACGCAAGATGAACAACTCGAAAATTCAAGAAAGCTTTAAACCTCCTTATGGAACGAACAAGAACTCAAGGAATCAGCACCTAGAAGGCTTGATCAAACTAATAAGGTAACTCTAAGCAAGAGTTTTTGAACTTGGAATCACTCTACAAGCTCGAGGGTTGTTCTTAATCAGCAAAGAACAAAAGAAGCACTCAATTTGAGAACTCACAAATTTATTAATCATCAAACTTATCTAAATTCGTAACAGCATTTTGGCCTATAAATAGACATGCATAACAACTTGTAGAAAGTTCTAGAAACTTAACAAAGAGCACTAGTTGTAACCTAACACAATATGGTAACTTTCTAAGAGGTTACAACTTGTAAACAAAATAGAAAACTTAAGATAAATGAATTAAACTTAAAAATTCATCCAAAAATTGTTCATGGGCTAGATGCCTCCTTTTAAGCACCATTAGGCCTCCATCTTGCATCTTTAAAAGGCCTTCTAACAAGTCCAATCAAACCAACACCTTAGAAACATGTTATGGACCACTTAGAAGTTTCAATTGGACCTTCTTTGCGAGATCATATAAGCTAACATAAGTAACTAAAGGATTGATAAAAAAATAAACACCAATGATAGATATACATGATATATGAATTGGAATGTGAATTTTAATGCAAGTTGAAGCATAAGATGCAAGAACAAATTCTAACTTAAGAAGAATAAACATATCTAGATGCAAACTATCCCTAAAAACATGGAAAAGAATAACATGATTTTCAAAGTCTATGCAACCATAATTGGACTCAAAATAACAATTACTAACAAGATAAAATTTATGGTTGAACAACGACTTATGAAAACAATCTAAATAAACATCACGTGAACTAAAAATATGAGCATCATATGAATTAGGCCTAATAAGCCCTTGAATGTGAAAAATATCATCAATCAACTCACTAGAATAATTCAAACGATGTAACAAAAACACACGAATATTGCATGATATATCACATAAAATAAACTAAAAATCGTCCAAAAATAAATGAGAAAACATACGAAAGTCTTTTGGACAGATTGCACTAGGCGAATTTAAACATGCTAGATTCAAAACATAATCATCTAAACTAACAAAACAAATATTCAAGAATGAACTAATTTGAAATTTAAAACAACTAAAATAAGAAAACTTAGGCCACAAATTAGTTGAATCCGTTATAGTTGTCAAGCTCAATGTGGCGTTTGAACTTGGCTTCAACTCCTTCATCACGGTTTTGTCAACTCCATGCTTCTTGAATAACAACTCACTACAAAACAGCAATAATGTGATGTCTCTCCATGAGTATCAACTTGCAAAATCAACACAAAAAAACTAGGAAAAGAGTTATAAAGTGACTTAGCAAAATACATTCTTCTTTAGAGTACAAGGATACAAGAGTTATTGATCTAACTAGCAAAACACTCTTGTTTTCTCTTTTCTTTGTTCTTGTAGAAGAAACACTCTCCTCACTCTTTCTACTTTGCAAGACTTCCCTCTCACTCTTTTCCTCATTCTTTCCCTTAGCTTGCAATTGAAAATCTCTTGCAATCTCCACTTGATCAGAATGACCTTCGGATGGCAAGATTGGATTAAGAACAATCTTTCGTTCATTCCACTTAAAAGAGTAGTTGTTCTGGTATCCATCATATGAAACTCTTCTATCATATTGCTAAGGATGTCCTAAGAGAATATGGCATGCTTGCATTGGGGCAACATCACACCAAACTTCATCTTTGTACTTGCCTATTGAGAAAGCAACAAGCACACGTCTAGTCACTTTGAGCTCTTCTTGATTATCAAGCCAATGAAGTTTGTAGGACTTGGGATGCTCCATAGTCTCTAAGTGCAACTTATCTACAACTAAGGTACTAGTAACATTAGTACAAGAACCACTATCAATGATCATGCTACATACCTTATTGAGCACAGTACAACGTGTGTGAAAAATATGCTCTCTTTGTGGTGTCTCCTCATCTTCTTTATGTTGCATATTTAAAGCTCTTCTACTAACCAAGAGTTCACCACGGTCAACACCAAAGAAGTTTGCTTCTTCAGTATCAGAACTTCCTTCAAGAGGTGGCATCTCCTCTTCACCATCACTAGACGTAACACTCTTGACATCCCTATTATCTAAGATCATCATAGCCCTTTTGTTTGGACAATTTGCAGCATAGTGTCCATAACCTTGGTATATAAAACAACGTACTTCACTAAGCTTTAAGTTAGGCTCATTCTTACTCTTTGCTTGGAGCTTTGTGAAAGATGGTTCTTGCTTGACCCTCACAGATTGAATAGCTTGTTGAGAAAGTCCACGATTTTCTCTCTTGTCAAAGGAACGATTCTCCCATTGAAGTCATGATGATGATGAGCCAAAGTTGCGTGGCTTCATGGCTTTGAGTTGCCTTTCAATCTTGATGGCCATGTCCACCAAGTCATTCATCTCCACGTAGTGATGCAACTCCACACGAGATCTAATTTCAGAGTTTAGACCTCCCATAAACCTAGCCATCAAAGCTTCTCCCTCTTCATCCATGTTGGCTTGAATCTGTAAGGTAATAAGGGGAGTAACACAGCAAAAAATTTAAAATTTTATTACCTTAGCCATGGATCTCTTTGATATAATCTATATAATTAAAGTGTTTAGCACAAACACCTCAAGCATAGAAGGTTTCTATGCTTCAAAGGGCAAGATCCTATTCGATGAAGGTGTTGATCTACCAAGAAAAGCCCTCCAAGTGTAGAGCCTCCAACGGTATCCACACGAACATGATCTTTAGGAACCTTTGGGCTTGCTTGCCTTGCCTTTTGAGTACTAGCTCCCTTGAATTTCATGAAGAACACAAAAACAAGAAGAGGAAGAAGACAAAACCCTAACCCTTAGGGAGAAGAGGGTGTGGCGTTTTTTCTTCGGAGAAAAAGACGCCTCTCTCAATTTTTCTCTCTCTAAATTTTATCTTCTGTTTCATCCATCTATCAAGAATCAAGGCATGGACTTATTTATAGATGTAGTATCCTAGTTTTTAAGGAAACAAGAGCAATTGAAAACCAAGAAGGTTTAGGAAGCTTACCTTAAGCAAATTCTATTCCTTTAGGAAACCTATTCCAAAAGGAAACCAAATAGCTTCTTAATTTCTTTTAGGAAACAAATTTCCATCAAGATTTAGAATATTTATAATTAAGTCCTTTAAGTTAATTTATCACATAAATTAACCCTATAAGTATCTTATACTTATCTTAATAACAATTTAACCCAAAGACCATGTTCTTATTGTGTGTGACCCATTAGGTTCCATTCACGTTGGCAATAAGTACAAATTATAACTCATTAATTAATTAATTAAGAGCTAGATAAATTAACACTTTAATTTATCATTAATTCACTAATTAATTAATTTTCACTTATAGAACATGAGTGGCGTCTAGCAATGCATCATGACTACCCAAGTGAATAGAAAAGTCGTATGGTAGACTACACCTATCAATGACAATGTTACCATATAATTAATATCCTTTCACCACTCTATATCCCAATTAGTCCAAGAGTGTAGTGCGCACTCTTTAAATGACTAATTAACGATTTTGTGTTCCCGAAATATAACTTTCCATAAAAGTATAACCTTAAAACTCTTTCAAGTCATACTTTCACTTTTGCGCAAAAGATTCTTTAAGTCATATTTCAGCAAGTGACCAATCCGAGATATACTCTCCTATAATAAGGAGTGGCGAATCCTATATTGATTACTCACTATCCTTCCATGCTTCATACTATACCCAATCTCTACCGTATGGGCTACTCTTTTACGAGCACCGAGCAATAGAGTCAAAGTATAGCAATCCACACTCAAGATACCATAGTAATCTCAAGTCTAAGGATCACTTACACCATTGCCATTAAGAGTATAATTCATTAGCACTATGAATAGTAACTCTTGGCGGATCAATCCAATGAACTTGTTCTCTAACAAGCATTTGCATACCAGCTTAGGTGTCGCACACCATAGTTGACGAGATCCACTACTACTTACCATAAGTAGAGGCAAAGTATGTGCTAGTCTTCCCATATTAATGATATCCAATCTCATTAATACTACGACTAGGAATATTTAAGAATATAACTTTATGTGTAATAAAAGTCTCATCATTGTAACTCTTACAATCTCTTATACACAGTTAATATTCTATGGACTTTATTAAATAAACACGTAATATAAATAACAAGTATTAAATGATAAAGAAAATGTCACATATATAAGTATAATATGAAATAAGCGTAATATAAAAAATTTCAAAAATTAACTTGGTTTTAGAACATGCATTAACAAACTTCCACTTGCACTAAAACCAATCACCTATAGGTTTTAGACTGTAAGCATGATTATCATGCCTATCATGCCTATTCTGGGATAAGACTATGGTGAAAGGATTAGTGACATTATCCTTGTGGAAACTTCCTCTATCTTTTCATCATTTGTACCAAACTATTTCCACAAATAGATGGTGGCATGTAAATACACTTTAGGATCATGGATGAGACTTTAGTTCCTTAATTAAGTGATGGCACAATTTTTTTTATAATATAATAGAAGGAACTATTCTTTATCCAACAAAGAACCGGTTGATCCATAATAACTTCTAAAGCTACCATGTATTCGGCCTTTGTTGTAGAGTATGTTGTAGTGCCTATCATAGAACACTTCCATCTACTACAGTTCAACGTGAACACCAACTCATCTCATGATTTACTTGTCATCCCTATTAGATTAAAAGCTTGTATCTTTAAATCCACACACTTCCTAACTGTGATCTCCATAGTCAAGAATAGTCTTTTAGTGCTTTTCAAGTACTTAAGAATATTCTTTGATAACCATATAGTGATACTCACTAGAATTGCTCGTAACACTTAAAGCTAGGAGACATCGGGTCTCGTACATAGGATAGCATACAAAATAGAACTCATTGCAGAAGCATTTGGAATCTATTTCACGCTACCGATTCGATTGGTGTCAAAGACACATGTCTCTCAAAAGGGTAATCTCTATAATATAGGAAAAACCCCTTCTTCGATTGCACCATACTAAACCCTTTAGCATCTTTTGCCTATGTGCTTGCATCTAGTGAGACCAAGCAACCTCTTAGATCTATCTATATAGATCTTAATTCCCAAATTAGAGATCGCCTCTCTTTTATTAAAAAATCCTTAGACAACCATATCTTTACCTTTAAAGTATGTTGTTTCCATCAACGATATGTCATCCACATATAGTATCAAGAAAATGACAATGCTCCCACTCAACTTTACGTTTACACTAAGCTTGTCTTTGTTTTCGAGAAAATCTAAACTCTTTGATTATCTTATCAAAACAAATGTTCCAACACCTTGACACTTGCAAGAGTCCACAAATGGACCTTTGAAGCTTGCATACCTAATGACTATCAATAGAAGTGAAGGCCCAAAGGATGTGTCATATACATACCTTTTAATTCCCGTTAAGGGATGAAATCTTCATATCCATTTGTCATAACCATAAAAGCAGCTATTGCAAGTAAAATCTTAAATGAATTTAGGCATGGTCAATGGTGGAATGGTTTCTTTCAAAGTCAAGCCTTCGAATTGAATCCTTTTCCATTAACCTTGATTTATAGGCAACTACGTTACCATCCATGTCAGCCTTTCTCATAAAGACCTACTTGTACCCTATGGGTTTTATCCCTTTAGGTGGCTTGAGCAAGGTCTACACCTTGTTCTTGTACGTAGAATCAATTTTGAATTTTATGGCATCTTGCCACGTCAAGGAGTCTACATTAGACAAAACCTCTTCGTGACTAGTAGGTTTGTCATCATATGACTAGTACATTATTGCTCTTGCTAATGAGAAATCTATATCTCTCATATGTGAGAAAACTATATTTCTTCAGAGTATAACGCACTCTACCAGTCTTTTGAAGATTTTGTGCATTTCGCCTTATCAACATATGGCGTAAGCTCTAGTTCTAACTATTGATCTTTGTCAACTTGCGGTTCTTGAACCTTTCAAGTTCTATCTTGCTCCCACTGTCTCTTTTAAGAATAATTGTTTTTCTAGAAAAAGACATTTCTTTATACAAACATTTTGCTCAGGGCATTATAGAAGTGGTGTCCATTGTTTTCATAAGGATACCCCACAAATAGACATTAGTTGAGTGTATAGGAGTTGGTGTCTAAGACAAGAACTCCTAAAATGAGGTTAGGAATTGTAGTATGGCTCATCATAGTTTGTGCCATATCTCATAGGGTACAACTTCTCCTCTTTCACACATCATCAACAATGGTGTGTCAAGTGGAAACCATTGAGAAAGAATCACATTCTCCTTTAATTATTTTGAAACAATTGACATTGAGTATTATCCATATAGAACAAATCTTAGTGTTTTAATACTCTTGTCAACTGGTTTTTCTTACTTCAATCCTAATGATTTTGAACATTTCAAGGCCACGGATGTATGTATCATATGATACACATAATCATATCTCATATGATCATCCATGAAAGTGATGAAGTATGATAAACAACCTCTAGCATTGATCGACATTGGGCCAAAAACATCTATATGTTAAAGCCCTATGAAGATCACTAGCACATTCACATTTTATGATAAAAGGTGTTTTGGTCATCTCTCTAAGTAAATGAGAATCGTATGTCTTAAATGATTCATAATTGAATGAGTCCAAGTACACAACTATTATGCAATTTGGAAGTGCGTTTCTCATTCACATGACCAAGTTTATAATGCCAGAAGGATAGTTGTTTCAAAAATATTAAGTTTTTGTCTATGTTTGAGAATGGATTTATCAAGGTTTAGGATTTGTAAAACGTTATTTTAATGATCTAATACCACAAAGAACACCATTACGTAAAAGAACAGTATATATTCTCTTTTGTAATGGTAAATCTTTTCACATTTAATGTGAATTGATTTCATGTTCTTTTGTAAGTATCACAACATAATAACAATGTTTTAAATTCTAGAACAAGCCCAGTTGGTAAAGAGTGTATAAGTCTTTATAGCTAGTGTAGCAACTCTTGCTCTATTCATCACACGTAGTTTGACTTTCTCTTTCCTTATTGTCTACCATGCTTAAGACCTTTGCACATTTTTGCAAATATGAGATCCAAATCCAGTATCTTATACCCAATGGTCTTAATTAGTAGATGAATTTATCTCAAATATAAACATACTTAGAAATAGAAGCTCACTAGGTCTCTTTATCTTCTTAGTTTTGAAACGAGCCTTACAATTCCCTTTCCAATAGAATTGGAAACATGTGCCCTTAAACTTGTCCTTTCTGATCACACCTTTAAGCCTTGTCATAGCTACTTGGGCCTTCTCAAGACCATGTTAGGATTTTCCTTTAACAAGCAATAAAGTGCCCCTTTCTTCCTTAACAGACTACTCCTTAGATATCTCATATCTAATGGTCCTAAATTGTGTATCAACAACTCTTTGAGATGCACAATCACAGACAAAAAGATTTATCAATTTGTGCTACTTTTATAGCTTAGGAATTATAGATAACATTACAATACAAATAGAAATATCATTATCATCTTTTATGCATCTTGTATGCACATTGTTTCCTAACTATAATTGTCACTGTAGGACAAGTCGAAGTGGGTATCAAGGACATAGCTAATCATGCTTAAGAACTATTCTCAAGTCTTACACTAGTCCAAGAAAATCGTATATAAATGGAGATATAGGGTGATAAGTGTATTCATGTGTACATTCATTCTACAACAAATGAAAAGATAGTACAAGTATTTGTTTCATGTTATAATTGCAAACCAAAATTGTGGGCTTCGAACTTATTTAGTTTGCTCCCACTATTTTACTTCAAATCAATAACCCTCAAAATATTGATTTTGGAATATGTTGGAAATTCCTAGTGAACTATGATCCCATCTAGTTAACTTTGAGCTTGACGGTCGGCCAACAACCCAAAGCTAACTTCGATTAGGTAGGTAACCTTTACCAATCACAACTCTTGTGACTCCTAGATAGTTGGGTATCAACTCTTGATATTCACATCTTATGCGTTACCCAACATTGCCTCAAAAATGCCATAACCTTGACGGTCGGCCAACAAGTTATGCATTTTTGTTAAGTTGGACGCATTATTCAGAGATCACATCTCATAACAAAAACATATTTCAAGTAAGATGACCTTGACAGTCGGCTAACAAGTCAACACTTAATAGGAACTTTTCATTTTTGTTATAATAATGGAAGGCAACTAGTATATTGACTTAATATCACCTCAAAAATACCATAACCTTGACGGAGGCCAACAGGTTATGTATTTTTGTTAAATCAGACCCATTATTTCGAGATCATATCTCATAGCAAAAACATGCTCTAGGTATGGTGACCTTGGCGGTGGGCCAACAAGTCAACACTTAACAAGAACTATGATTTTTACTATAATAATGGAAGGCAAGTGACTTAATATTTTATTTGAGAGATTTTATTTTAATTATACAATATATAGTCCCATCATAGCATGTAATTAAAATATATCGACATATAAAATAAAAACATGCATAATAAACGGTGGATGATTATGGACTTTACTAAGATATTTTTCCCGAGCCTTAAGGAAAATATATGGTCAAATTCCTAAGAGATATGATCAACTCCTTGATTCATTCTTTGGGAGGTCTCCAACTCTTGATGAGCCTCCATGGTTGCTCATTGGTTCCACCTTCACCTTCTTTGTATATTACACATGTAATTCTACTCTAAACAGTTTAGAAAATTAAAACCTAACTCTAACCTACACAATGTACATTACATGTATTGATTAAGAAACCTTGAGTTACATTCGAGGGGAGTTAGATGAAAAGAGAATTACATGAGAATAATAGAGAAGGCAGTACGTGTAGGCCCTATTTTTTAAAATCAATACAAGCCAACCATCAAAATTAATAAAAATTCAACCATTCAATCACATTGGTCATAGTCCATAATCATTCACCATGCCATCATAATTTTTAACAATTAAATAAATTTATTTATTTAATTCTAGTCATAAATCACATGGTCTACTTTAATTAGAATAATATTTTTGAATTTATTTGTCTCAAAAATAAAGTTATACAAGGTATAGGTTTCCAAAATTTAACTTTCCAAATATTAACAATTAAAATTAGAAAGTGTTTTTACAGAGAAAATTTCAAAAATTTGCGTTTTCTAAAAAATTAGGAAAAATCCCGCTAGAACTCTACCACTAAACTGTGGGACAAAACGTGCGCGGTTTTGTCCGCAGTTTATAAATCGTGGGACAAACCGCACGCGGTTTCATCCGCAGTTTGTGGACAGAAAGTACAGGATTTTAATCGCGGGTGAAACCGCAAGTAAAAACCCACGGTTTGTTGCGCGGTATGTGTGCAGAAAATACGTTTTTTGTAATTCTTTGGTCTTTTTCAAAACTCTTTTGAATCAAAACATGTTAAAACCCTTTCAGCACATAAAAATAATTTAGAAACCTTGAATATAACCATAAGAACTCATCTTAATTATTTAAAATACTTTTAAACAATTAAGAACTCATCTTCAAAATCAAACTCTTGATTTTTCTAAAACAATTTTGAGATAAATTTCATCAAGAACAAACCATCCATATTTATGACAACTAAATAAACACAAATCATATAGATATAATCAAAAGAGGCTCTGATACCACTATAAGGTAATAAGGGGAGTAACACAGTGAAAAATTTAAAATTTTATTACCTTTGCCATGGATCTCTTTGATATAATCTATATGATTAAAGGGTGTTTAACACAAATACCTCAAGCATAGAAGGTTTCTATGCTTCAAAGGGCAAGATCCTATACGATGAAGGTGTTGATCTACCATGACAAGCCCTCCAAGTGTAGAGCCTCCAACGGTATCCACACGAATACGATCTTTAGAAACCTTTGGGCTTGCTTGCCTTACCTTTTGAGTGCTCGCTCCCTTGAATTTCATGAAGAATACAAGAATACGAAAAGGAAGAAGACAAAACCCTAACCCTTAGGAAGAAGAGGGTGTGACATTTTTTCTTCGGAGAAAAACATGTTTCTATCAATTTTTCTCTCTCTAAATTTTATCTTCTGTTTCATCCATCTATCAAGAGTTAAGGCATGGATTTATTTATAGATGTAGTATCCTAGTCTTTAAGGAATCAAGAGCAATTGGAAATCAAGAAGGTTTAGGAAGCTTACCTTAAGCTAATTTTATTCCTTTAGGAAACCTATTCCAAAGGGAAACCAAATAGCTTCTTAATTCCTTTTAAGAAACTAATTTTCATCAAGACTAAGAATATTTATAATTAAGTCTTTTAAGTTAATTTATCACATAAATTAACCCCATAAGTATCTTATACTTTCTTAATAACAATTTAACCCAAAGACCATGTTCTTATTGTGTGTGACCCATTAGATTCCATTCACGTTGGCAATAAGTACAAATTATAACTCATTAATTAATTAATTAAGAGCTAGATAAATTAACACTTTAATTTATCATTAATTCACTAATTAATTAATTTTCACTTATAGAACATGAGTGGCGTCTAGCAATGCATCATGACTACCCAAGTGAATAGAAAAGTCGTATGGTAGACTACACCTATCAATGACAATGTTACCATATAATTAATATCCTTTCACCACTCTATATCCCAATTAGTCCAAGAGTGTAGTGCGTACTCTTTAAATGACTAATTAACGATTTTGTGTTCCCGAAATATAACTTTCCATAAAAGTATAACCTTGAAACTCTTTCAAGTCATACTTTCACTTTTGCGCAAAAGATTCTTTAAGTCATATTTCAGCAAGTGGCCAATCCGAGATATACTCTCCTATAATAAGGAGTGGCGAATCCTATATTGATTACTCACTATCCTTCCATGCTTCATACTATACCCAATCTCTACCGTATGGGCTACTCTTTTACGAGCACCGAGCAATAGAGTCAAAGTATAGCAATCCACACTCAAGATACCATAGTAATCTCAAGTCTAAGGATCACTTACACCATTGCCATTAAGAGTATAATTCATTAGCACTATGAATAGTAACTCTTGGCGGATCAATCCAATGAACTTGTTCTCTAACAAGCATCTACATACCAGCTTCGGTGTCGCACACCATAGTTGACGAGATCAACTACTACTTACCATAAGTAGAGGCAAAGTATGTGCTAGTCTTCCCATATTAATGATGTCCAATCTCATTAATACTACGACTAAGGATATTTAAGAATATAACTTTATGTGTAATAAAAGTCTCATCATTGTAACTCTTACAATCTCTTATACACAGTTAATATTCTATGGACTTTATCAAATAAACACGTAATATAAATAACAAGTATTAAATGATAAAGAAAATGCCACATATATAAGTATAACATGAAATAATCGTAATATAAAAAATTTCAAAAACCAACTTGGTTTAGGGCATACACAACTTGGTAAGATCACGAGTGTAGTAACTTGGCACATACCTCTTTCTCATAATCTTCTTCATCTTGAACCAAGTACCCATGGGTTCCTCTCCATATTTGATGTCATTTTTGTTGAGTTGATCTACCAAATGGTTGCATAATCAGTAAACTCAACAACAACAAGACGTACCTTTTTCTCCTCAGTGTAGCTATGGCATGCAAAAATATGCTTCACCTTTCTTTCCCATTTCAAGTAAGCATCAGGATGTAGTCTCCCTTGGAAAGATGGAATCTTCATCTTTATGCTCCCTAAATTGCCATCATGAGGTGGTTGGTTTCTCACCCTCCTCCCTTTGCGTGAGATTACTTCCTCATAGTCAGAATCATACTCTTCATGCTCACAAACATCCTCTTCATAAGTAGGTTTCTTGGAAACCCTAGTTTGGCCTTTAAAGGCGGACTCCATGCCTTCCACTCTAGCATTTATTTGAGCCAATTACTCTTGCATGGCTTGCCACATGGATTTCATGTCAAAGTTTTGTTCCACACTTTCGTGAAACATGATGAATAAACTTGCAAAATAAAGTTAGTAGCACAAAATAATAATAGAAGAAAAATAGCCTTACCACTCTCTTAGTGTATACACTCAATCCTAGTGTATCACTCCAAGTATTTACGGCTTTTTCCCTCCAATGAACTCAGCACTAAGCCTTTTTCCACTCTTGAGTAACTCCTTTGTATGTCCTTTGATGAAAAGAACTAGCTCAACCTTCCTTGTAAAGCTCCAAGAAATCAAACCACAAGAGTAAATGTAGAGGTCAAAGACAATAACCTTAGAGTAATTGTTTGATCAAGAGAATTCACGAAAATATGGAATAAACAAGACTTGATTCAAGAAGACACAAATTAGAAACCCTAATGTGTGGTATTCTTGTGTGAAAAATCTTGATTTTTAATGTACTTTTGAAAGAAAATAATATTCTTGCGCAAAAACAAAAACTACTTTCCAAAAAGAACAAGCACACACAAGAATACAACTTTCCTTATTCAAAAATCACTATACTTTCCTTTTTCTCTTAGCACATGGATCTTGCTTTCAAGGAAAATAGAGCACTTTCCTTTTTGGTTCACACTTGCCCTTACTTTCCTTTTCTTTGTCATAGCTTTCCAAATCCTTTTGGACCAGGATTTCCCTTTTATTTAAACACCAAATCAGCTCCTTTTCTTCCCTTTTTATGATCAAAACAAGCTGAAAAAATTCAAAAAATTCGTAGGTAATAATCTGCCAAAAATTTCAGCCAGTTCAAATTAATCAAGATTCAAGAATCAAGTTCAAAAACTTGCTCCCATCAATCCAAAGCAAGAAGCTGGTCCCAAAACTCAAATAAATAGCCCCAAAACTTCCAGAAAAACGTGTTAAACTCCCCTTATTAAAGGCACAAGTCAGTTTCAAAGATGTTTCAAGAAGGACAATGCAAGAAGTTTAAGAAACAATTTTTCAGCAACAATGTTCTTCAAGAACTTCAATTTATGACTCAAGAACTTCAAGAAACTTATCAAAATCTTCAACAAACTTGTCAAGAACTTCAAGAAAGCTCAAGAACTTGTTCAAGAACATCAAGAAATTCAAGAACAAAATCTGGACATTTTCAAGACTCCAAGAAATCAACCAAGTAAGTCCAAAATTCTTCAAGAAACACTTTGTAACACCAAGAAACAACCAAAAATAGTTGAATAAAATTATTTGCACGGCTTTTAAACCTTGTGCAGCCTCTTTTATTCTCCTTTTTCTTTGATTTTTCTTTGTGCTTGGCTTTTTCTTTTTGAGCACGCCTTTTTTTTCTTTTTTTTTCATTTTTATTTTTTTCCCCACCAAGAACAACACAAACGACCCAAAACTTCAAGAAACTTCAATCCAATGCTTGTTTGTCCAAAAATTAATTTTTCTTGAAAGAGTTTTAACACAAGAAATTCAAGAAACATAAAAAACAGTCAAGATTATCAAGAAACCACACAAAACCTAGAATTCTTGATTGAAGACAATCAAGAACGACTCTAAGACCCTAAAGAAAATTCAAGAAAACAAAAGAACAAGAACAATTAAGGCACAAATTTTTTTTAACAAACGTGACACAAAGAAGAAACACAAGTTGTTTAGCTAGGCACAAAGCACTTTGAAAAACAACTCAAGAATGAATTAAAGAAAAATAAAAGGGATATATCCAAATTTCTCCAAAGGAAAAATTGGATTATAAAAACCTAGAATTTCAAGACTACCTCTTATACCAATTGACACGCGCGGATGAACGTGGAATTGCTTGAAAGACCAGGTAAGAACTTCGAACCTTTCCTCTTGAATAAACTAGACTCTAGAATCAGCACCAAAGCCTTGAACACGTAAGATGAACAATTTGAAAATTCAAGAAAGCTTTGAACCTCCTTATGGAACGAACAAGAACTCAAGGAATCAACACCTAGAAGGCTTGATCAAACCAATAAGGTAACTCTAAGCTAGGGTTTTTGAACTTGGAATCACTCTACAAGCTCAGGGCTTGTTCTTACTCAGCAAAGAACGAAAGAAGCACTCAATTTGAGAACTCACAAATTTATTAATCATCAAACTTATCTAAAATTCACAACAGTGTTTTGGCCTATAAATAGACATGCATTACAACTTGTAGAAAGTTCTAGAAACTTAACAAAGAGCATTAGTTGTAACCTAACACAATATGGCAACTTTTTAAGAGTATACAAATTGTAAACAAAATAGAAAACTTAACATAAAAGAATTAAACTTAAAAATTCGTCCAAAAATTGTTCATGGGCTGGAATTCTCCTTTTAAGCACCATTGGGCCTCCATCTTGCATCTTTAAAAGGCCTTCCAACAAGTCCAACCAAACCAGCACCTTAGAAACAGTGTTATGGACCACTTAGAAGCTTCAATTGGACCTTCTTTCAATGTATATTTAATCCATAACCAATAAATAAACTCTTAGCCCAATGAACACACTTGAATAGCTTGATTACCAAGTCTATTGAGAGGCCCAAAGTCACGAATTACACCATCGTAGTCACAAAGCTTGAATGTTCCCCTCATGATCAGCCATGATTTGATCTCATCTTGCTCCAAACGAGTTGCTCCATGAGAATATCTAAGCATCAAGATTGTAAGCACTCCTAGGATCACATCATTAGGGCCCTTTCCCATTTGTGTGATATTTTCCTTAAGTTACTCTCAATTATAGTATATGTATATTGCATGACATTTTAACTTTGCATATCATGTAGACTTTTAGGTTGGATAAGTCATTTGTGTGTTTAGACTAAAAGATTCATTCTTCATATATGGGAAATGGGCGAGTTTGGCCCTCTTGGCCTTAGCTCGCCATTCACCCCTCCATATGGAAGAAAAGCTAGTCACGAGCCGTAGCCCTTTGTATCCATTATGCTGCATCCCCCTTCTTTAGTTAGCTAAATCTATTATTTATTTTTTATTTTTTATTTTTTATATTTTTGTATCTCATTTTGCATTACACTCGTGACCCTTTTGAGGTATCATTTGGGATTTTATAATTAATATGATAATTTCAATTAAATCTTTGATACAAATCCAATATCAAGATTGAAACTAACTTAAGATTCAAAGGATGAAAGAATCTTGACCCTTCTAATCCCCACAAACTTGAACAATTTTAATACTATCTTAACCCAAGCTTGCATGAATTAGCAAACTGAAATTATCGATAGAAGGTGCCACAGCCAAGTGCAATTCTTTATTGATAAGCCAAAATATTTGAAATCATTAGGATTGATCCTAAGAACTCAAAGAGAAAGCTTGAAAACCAAGAGACAAAAACTCTCAAATTTTGATGAAAATTCTTCAATTAATTATGTGAATAGTAACCATAAATTACGTATTTATACGACTTTAATAGCTGAACTGTAATACAAGTAAAATGACCAAAAAGTACAAATTTTACATCACAAAAATCTAGTCAAAAATCTTTCACCGCCTTTGGCCTAGCTGAGCCCCGGGTGAAAATGGGTGAGTGGCGAGCGAGGATGAAGTCGCGTCTTGCATCCAGAAGTTGATCCGTGGTTGGATCTATGAGTGGATGTCCATAGATCCCGCAGGCTCCCTAAAGTTGATCTGTAGGTGAGAGCTATTAATGACCCGCAGATGGGCACCCGCGAATTGCTGAAAATTTGAGTTTTTCAACAACTTCAATATCCTCAAATTGACCATTCTGTTCCACTTGAATTAAGCAATATTTCCTAGATTTTTCAAGCTTCAATTATTTAAATGGCATTGAATTTTCAACTTGTAATTGGAAGTTTTGAACGAACAATTGAAGTTGATCTTTGAACCTTTTAGCTCTCACCCTGGTGATAGATCCTGTTGGCACCATTGCTTGATCATCCTCACGCTTGGATGCGCTCGCATCATTCCCCTCCTCTTGAGAAGGTTTACCCCTCAAATCATCATTCAGATCATCTGCACAATAAGGACTCAAATAAAAAATGTTAAATATAGCTTGAACTCCACATTCATCTCGAAAGTCAATTTTGTAGGCATTGTCTTTACTACTTGAAATGGTCTATCGCCTCTTGGCATCAACTTATTTTGTCTTTGAATTGAGAATCTTTCTTTTATCAAATGAAGTGATACCCAATCTCTAGGTTGAATAATCACTTGTTGGCATTCTTTATTTGCTTGCCTTGTGTATTGCTCTGTCCTCCTTTCAATGTTTGACTTTACCCGTTCATGCAAATTCTTCACAAATTTTGCTTTTTTCTTTCCATCTAAATTCACACACTCAAAAACAGGTAAAAGTGACAAATCTAATGGAGTAAGAGGGTTAAAGCTATATACAATTTCAAATGGAGAATGCTTAGTAGCATAATGAATTTTCCTATTATATGCAAACTCTAATGTGGTAAGCATTCTTGCCTTGTTTTGAGATTTCTTTTAATGATGGCTCTCAACAATGTAGACAATGTTCTATTTACTACTTCCATTTAGCTATCAGTTTGTGGGTGACTTGAAGTTAAAAATAACAATTTAGTCCCCAATTTTGCCCACAAGGGCTTCCAAAAATAGCTCAAAAATTTGATATCTCTATCGGATATAATAGTTTTAGGTATGCCATGCAACCTAAAAATTTTCGTAAAGAACAAATCCGCTACATGAGATGCATCATTAGTTTTGTGAGATGGAATAAAATGTGTCATCTTAGAAAATCTATGCACAAACACATAAATAGAATCATGTCCTCTTTTTGACCTAGGTAAGCCAAGCACAAAATCTATTGAAATGTTTACCCATGGTTCACTTGGTATAGGAAGTGAAGTATACAAATCATGGGGTTGTTGCTCGGACTTAACTTTGTAGCATGTAGCACATCTTTCTACCACTTTTTTTACATCCTTCTTCATGTGAGGCCAATAAAAATGCTCCTACAAAATGGAGAGAGTTTTAGCCACTCCAAAATTACACATTAATCCACCACTATATGATTACCTAACAAGTAATTCTCTAATGGAACCATTTGGAACACATAGTTTATCCACATTCATCAAGTAACCATTAGAAATGTAAAACTTACCATAAGGTGCATGCTTACATTTCTCAAAAACATCACCAAAATCTGTATCATTAACATACATTTCTTTCAATAGCTCAAAACCTAGTAATTTCGAATCAAGTGTAGTGAATAAAGGTATATCTTCGGGAAAGTGCATTCGCCACTACATTGGTCTTACCAAATTTGAACTTAATGACATATGGAAATGTATCAATAAAGCTAATCCATCTAACATGTCTCTTATTTAGCTTGAGTTGTGATTTCAAATGTTTAAGAGACTCATGATCGGTGTGGATTAGAAACTCCTTCGGTCTTAAATAGTGCTGCCAAACTTGCAAGGCACGAACCTAATGCGTACAATTCTTTATCATAAGTAGGGTAATTCAATGAAGCTCTATTTAATTTCTCATTGAAATACGCAATCGATCTCCCTTCTTGTATTAAGACCGCCCTATGCCAACACCCGAAGCATCACATTTAATTTCAAAAAGTTTTGTTAAAACTAGAAAGTGATAAAACAGGTATTCGTGTGAGTTTGTCTTTTAACAATTGAAAAGCTTTCTCTTGGGCTTTTCCCCAACAAAATTTTTCATTTTTTCTTATGACGGCAGTTAAAGGTGCAACAATGGTAATGAAGTCTTTTACAAATATCTTGTAAAAGCTTGCTAGTCCATGGAAGCTCCTTACTTCCGTCACAAACTTAGGTGTAGGCCAATCTTAAATTGCCTTAACCTTGAACTCATCAACCTGTATACCATTTCTACTAACTACAAAACCTAGAAATACAAGTTGATTAGTACAAAAATTATACTTCTTAAAGTTAGCATAAAGCCTTTTCTTACGAAGCACATCAAGAACACATTTTAAATGAAATAAGTGATTATCAAAACACTTGCTATATATCAAGATATCATCAAAGTATACAACACAAATTTCTCAATGAATGGAGGTAAAACATGATTCATCAATCTCATAAAAGTGCTTGGTGCATTAGTCAAACCAAATGACATAATTAACCACTCATATACGCTTTTTTTTTTTTAAATGTAGTTTTTCATTCATCTCCTTCTCTAATTCTAATTGATGATAGCCACTTTTCAAATCAATTTTAGAAAAATATTCTAATCCATGAAGCTCATCAAGTCTAGGGATTGGATGCCTATATTTAACCGTAATGGCATTAATAGCTCAGCAATCAATGTACATTCTCCATGTTTCATCCTTTTTAGGCACCAAGATTACCGGTACTACACAAAGGCTCAAACTTTCACGAACCCAATCTTTGTTCATCAATTCCTCCACTTGCCTTTGCAATTTTGTGGTCTTTTCTGAATTACTCTTATAAGCTAGTTTGTTTGGAAGAGGTGCCCCTGGTATCAAATTTATTTGATGTTCAATTCCCTTTTTTGGTAGTAAACCACTTGGTACTTGCTCAGGAAAGACATCTTTGTAATCCCGTAAAAGAGTAGAAATAGAATTAGGCAAAGAAGAATCAAGTTCATTAATGGAAAATAATACTTCTCCGCACAAAAGCACAAACATTGGTTGGTTAGTATTAAAAGCTTTCCTCACATCTTTAGCTTTTGCAAAAAATTTTTTTTTTCTCTCTTATTTTACCTCTAGGGTTGAGTTAACCAATGCCTTTTGCCACTCATTTTTTTCAACCCTTTTTCCTCTATTTTTCTTTTCTTCTTCTCTCATTTTCTTTATCACTTTCTTTTTGCAATTTCACTTGATCCTCATGTACTTGTTGAGGTGGAAGAAGTACAAGTGTGACTTTCCTACCCTTATGTACAAAAGAATATTTGTAAGTTCAACCGTTGTGAGTGGTATTCTTGTCAAATTTTCACGATCTTTTAAGCAATAAATGACAAGCTTGCATTGGTACTATATCGCATAGCACCTCGTCTTCATACCTACCAACCCTAAATGGTACCATGACTTGTTTTGAAATTCTCACTTCACCACTATTGTTGAGCCATTGTATGATACATGTCTGGTGATGCCCATCTCAATCATAGATGTTTCACCAATGATGTCCATTATCGAACATGATTGGGAAGGTTTCAAGGGCTCAAATCAACACAAGAACGTGTGAAAAATCTTCGAACAAGTAATCTGATGTTGGTGTTCGAGATTCCGTTCCAAGATTAGAGGAAGATTACTCATGGTTACATGCACATTAAAGGACCATTTGGAGCCTCAAATGATAATGGAGAAGAGTGTGGTAGCAAAGCAAAAGGAGTGTGGAGCACAAAATGAAGGATCAGTGATTCTGGTCACATTCGCGCCTCGGATGACACCACGAGCGGGAAAGAAGGTTATTGGGTTTCATCCGCGCCTCTATCAGCACTACAGATGACGCCACGGATGGAAACCAAAAGTGCTACCATTTGAATCGCGATTCTATCACTTAACCGCAGACCCATCTGCGCTACAGGTTACACCACGGCTCACACCAGAATAGTTAATTTGCGAGTTTTCTTTTGTTTTTGTTTACAAGTTGTAACCTTTAATGCTAGGTAGTAAGTGTAATAGGCTACAACTATTGTTAGTACTATTTGTAAACCTATATAAGGTTTATTTTGTGAACAAACGATATTATTAGATTATAAATAAAATTTGTGAGTTCATTCAAACTTTGAGAGCTTTCTTCATTCTTTGTAATTAAGAACAGCCCACGATCTTATTGGAGATATTCCAAGACAACAAATCCCACTTAGATTTATTTCTTCTTGATTTGATTAAGGTCCTTTAGGTTTGTCGTTAGACCCCTATAGGATTGTCTTCATCGAAGAGGGCGTAGTTCGAAGCAAACAATCCTACGCTTAGGTCATCTTGATTCAAGAATCAAGTTCAATCTAGGGTTTAATGGATTGCACACCTAGGTTCTCAAGCAATCGCATATGCTTATGCATCATTGTAGCTTGTAGGGTCTTGGATGATCTCTAGTAGTCAATGCCAATCTCTCCACCATGAGTGCACTTGCTATATTTGCACAACTTCTTACATCAATTATCAAACTACACACTTAGTATTTAATGTGACAACATGCATAGAAGATATTCTTCCTTTGTGCTTCTTCCTCCTTGATTTGTGCATTCAATGCTCCACAAACCACCAACCAAATTGATCATTCATACCATATTCCTCTCCAGACGATTGTTTATTTTCCTCCATCAATGGTGGCATGTTTGCATACTCCTCTTCATTATCAGTCACTATCTTGCCATTTGAAACATCAATATGGTTCTTTGGTTTGGACATTGGTTGGTATAATGACCTCTACATTGGCATTCGAAGCATTTGACATCCCTATTCCTTCCTTTGGATGCTTCATTGGATTGCTTCATTGTTGCCTTGCCTTCTCCCTTCGATTGCTTCTTTTGCTTGTAGGATGTTGAAGTTGAAGCTCATTTATCGTCGTTCCTTCGCATAAATTGCTATAATGATGATGGTGTATAAGTTGAAGAAGGCTTGAAGTAACTCCTACTCTTAAGCCTCCGCTCCACTTTGGTTGCTTTGTTCTCCATATCGTCAAGATTGTCATAATGCTGGAGTTCCACCACCTCTGCTATTTCTTGCCTGAATCTGCCTAAGAATCTCACCATAGTTGCTTCGGCATTTTCCTCAATATCCGCAAAGCATGGTTATCCCCATCTCTTTAGAATAGTCTTCCACACTCCTATTTCTTTGAGTGAGAGTCTAAAGCTTTTGATCCAAGTCCCTATAGTAGTGACTTGGAACAAATCTACTCCTCATTGTTGCCTTCATTTCTCCCCAATTATTGATTAGTGGTGCTTTACATTTCCTCTTTTGAGTGCTCACCTAATCCCACCATACAGTGATATAATCAGTAAACTCAATTACTGCTAGTTTTACCTTTTGTTCCTCCATGTAGGTATGGCAATCGAAGATCATTTCAATCTTTCTCTCCCGCTCCAACTCCTCTGGATTCGACTTGCCTTGAAAAGCTAAAATTTTTAATTTCACCCCCTTGATGATGTCTCCGCTTTGGCCATTGTCCCCGTCTTGGCCTCCTAAGCAACAATTCCAGTTCTTCCTCGTTGGAGTCTTCAGATTCATCTATTAGAGCCTTATCACCCCGATTGGTTGATCTAGTTTGCGTATTCTCTATTCGATCTATTCGATCGAGTCTTACTCCAATTGATTGAACATTTGCTCCAAGTGATTGTAAATCTACTACAAATGAGTCAAAATTAGCAACCAAAGATTAAATCGTCTTCTGAAAATCGGTTGGCCTAGATTCTCCTTTTTTTTCATAAAAACAGGGTTTACTAGAGAAACATTAAAACTAAGAGTTTAAGATTGATGCACACTATTCTAATGAACTGAACCTTTCAAGCATAAAGCAGCAACACATGAAATAACATGAGATGATTGATTAAAGTTCCTGGACAAAAGTTAGTAACAAGAAGAAAAACAAACCTCACTCAACCTCACATGTATACACTCACACTCGTATATCACTCAAAAATCACTCTATTAAGCTCACTATCTCAATTGGCTTTCAAAGTAGATAACCTTTCACAATGTACCTCATAAAAAGTCTTATCAATGTGAAACCACAAAAAGATTGTCTCACCAAAGAATGACACGTTTATATACAACACAAAGAATTAAATTGGAAATTCAATGAGACACAGGAATAGCTTCAGAATCAAATGAGTTTGTAAATTGGAAAGAATGGATTCTTAAACATAAATCTTGAATTTGATCACCTTGAATAAAGATTCAATAAGAATTCTCTTTATCGTTGAATTTGGAATTCTTGACAAATCTCTATTTCTTAATTTCAAGAATCAAACCACTTCTTTCTTTTCTTTTTTTTCCAAACTCAATCAACAATTTTTTTTTAAAATTTTGGGTGAATTTTTTTAACAACAATAACTAAATCATCTACCACCAACAATAATCAATGGAAGATTAGGTCAACTTTGGGCCTAGTTTTGATTTCTTCCAATAACAACACTATCAAATAAGAAATCAAGGCAACAACCAAGGTTTCAAAGTGACAAAAGTAAGGAATCTTGTTCCAATGGATTCAAGTAGTATATCTTTGACAAACTTGAAGCCAAAACAACAAGGAATCACTCAAGACTAAGATTTGGACTAAGAAGAAGCAAGAACAACACAAGAAAATAGGAGTTGGCATAAAGAGATAACAAGAACAAGAAGAAGAACAATGGATGACTCAAAAACAACACTAGATTTACAAGTCTGAGCTTGTATCTTTGTAGATCTACAACAATAACACAAGATTAATACCAGAAAGACTGAATAACAAGCACAATAACACAAGACACAACAATAACACAAACAACAAATCTTAACCTAGTTTACCTCAACCTTTTGCTCTAATACCAAATGATACGAATCCAAGATCAAGATTGAGATTATCTTAAGACTCAAGGGATGGAAGAATCCTGACCTCTCTAACCCTCACAAACTTGAACAATTTTGATACTATCTCAACTCAACCTTGCATGAATTTGCGACCAAAATTATCAGTAAAAGGCACCACAACCAAGTGCGGTTCTTGATTGATAAGATAAGATTTAAATTCCTTAGAATTGATCCTAAGAACTCAAAGAAAAATTCTTGAAAGCCAAAAGAGAAAAACTCTCAAATTCTGATGAAAATTCTTCAATTAATTATGTGAATTGGTATCTACTTGGCTCAACTATGCATACTATAGGCGAGAATACCTATCGTTTTGTAATATAGCATATAAGGAGTACTCAGTGTCATACCCACAGGCACTTCGCAAGTACTGGTAATTACTCGCAATCTATTATCTAGCCTAAATAATGCAAAGTGTTGAAGCAATAAACAAACTAACCTAATTAAATTAACAAATGAGAAAGCCAAGAAAATAAACGCAAAGAATGAATTAAGAAGGGAATGCAACAATTTCCAACACAAGACTTAGACATATAATTCCCCTAAACTCGATTATCAGCTTTAATTTATGTTTAATGGGCTGCCCAATCTCAATTGACCCTAAAATCCCTTGGTTAAGTAGCAATATTTCTCAAGACTACAACTCCTATCACTAGGTTGATTGAACGGAATCTCTTCCCAAACCAAAACCCCTAGTAAATGCAATTGAATCAATAGATTTTAGTTCACAAACGGATTCACACCCAAAATAGGGAAACTTATGGAATCCTATCTCTAACAATTCATGCAAATTCATTCACTTGAGAGTTGTTCTTAATTAATTGAGTGATTTCTCAATTACCCAATCAATATAAACTATCAAGATCGAATTTGTGCGCAAAAACTCAATCTAATTTATCAATAAATTCACAAGTAAAACAAATAAAGAAATGATCTTTCCATCAAATAACCAATCAAAACATGATAAAAAGGATTAGGGTTCAACCCTTCCAAGTCTTACACCAAATTACTCCATAGTTATAAAAGAAAATTCACTAGACAATAAAGAAAGCACAAAAAATTCATTCTCATGTGGTACTCCTTGAATTTTCTTTGTTGTTGCAGAAATTTCCCCTTTACTGCTGCAATTTCTCTTCTCTTCAATTCTTGAGTCTTCTCTCGTGTCGTTCCTCTTACATTCTCCCCCTTCTCTTTTGCCCTAGAGGAGTCTTTTATATGTTCTATATCCCTTTTCCAATACCTGGGTTGGTTTTCTTCAAATTTGCCTTGAGAAAAGACCAAAATCGCAGAGTTTCATTGCTTATCTATGGCCCCATCCGTGGCACAGACGTGGTCGCAAATGGTTGATGGTGTCGTCTGGCGCCAGCCGAGGAGTCATCTGCAGCGCGGATGATGCCGCTACTGGATTGTTGAAAATCATCTGATCCCAACCGTGGTGGCCTCCACGGTACGAATGACGCCGTGGCTGGGATCAGAGACTTCTTCTCCTCACAGCCGTGCTACTGCTCCCACCCGCGATCTCATCCACGGCTCAGATGGGAAAGAAACTTCATTTTTTTCCAAACTTCATGCTACACTCGCAAAATCTCTTCTCCAACTTAGCGTACACTCAAACCATACTTTGAAGTTCGGTGATCAAAGGCGAAAAACCTGTAAAAACACGAAAAACAACCCAAATGAGTAACTCTTATATAAAATTCACTCAAGAATCCAAAGGAAAGAGAAATCGCAATTACCAAGTAAGAATTTAGGGAAAAACCAAGTGAATCCTAGCCTAATCACACCTAAAAACTAATTACTATGGCCATTATAATGAATCGTAACCATAAGTGAGGTATTTATACCACCCTAATAGCTAAACCCTAATACAAGTAAAGTGACCAAAAAGTACAAATTTTGCATCACAAAAATCTGGTCAAAATCTTTTGCCACCTTTGATTTTGCCGAGCTGTGAGTGAAATTGGGTGAGTGGAGGGCGCGGATGAAGTCACGTCTTGTATCCAAAAGCTGATACGTCGTTAGATCCACGAGTGGTTGTCGCCTGGATCACATGATGCTCCCAAAATTGATCCGATGGGCACCGGTAGATCGTTGAAAATTTGAGTTTTTTTAGCAACTTCAAGATCTTCAAATTGGCCATTCTCATCCACTTTAATCAAGCAATATTTTCCAAAATTTTCAAGCTTCAATTCTTCAAGTGGCATTGAATTTTCAACTTGTGATTGGAAGTTTTGAATGAGTAATTGAAGTTGATCTTTATGTAGACACCAAATTTTCATACACCAATTAGATTTTTGTTAATGTTTGGGGGTACCTTTGTTTTTTGGGATCAATTTTAATTTTCGTGTGAATTACACTACATTAGTCAAGTCAGGGGACAAAATAATAATTTTGGCTTGTAAATATTTTTTTCTTTTATTTCTTGTCTAATTCATATCTTTACACTTCTGGGCATTTTTCTTAATTCTGAGTGATTTTTTTATAGTCGTTCAATATTTTTTAAGATTAAATTTCTTTTGTTGTCCAGTTGTCTTAGTAGTTCAAATTTTCATTTTTTTATCTTTAAAAAAAGAGAAAATAGGGAAAAAAAGAGAGAGAAGAAGAGAAAAAGAAAAAAAAAGGAACAATGGAGAAAAATGAAAGAAATTTTTGGTGAGATTTGGCTTGACTAAAGGACTAAAAGATCCAATAGTCAAGGTCCGAGTATGTAGAGCTATTTTATTTATTTTTATTTTTTTTATTCTTATTAGGTTGGGCCAAGAATCTTCTAGGTTTTCTGTTGTTTAGTATATAAGCACAGAGCCCTTGGTTTCACGTTTCATTCACTCAACAATAGACACGTTGACATTCTATTCACAAACTTTCATAGCAGGCATTTTTACATTTTTCACGCACTCTCATAGTACACACACGCACACTATCGTTCCTCTTTTTTCCATCAACAAACACAACCCATAGCAATCGCCATCCCCACGATTCAATGTCCCTTCCACTGTTGCCAGATCCGAAGCAAAAATTTCACAACCATTATCCACACTACCAAGACAAATCATTACACTGATAGGGAAACATTCTCACACCACACATGCTAATACAGTCCAATTCACTGTTGTTCACCATCCACCGTAACACGACAACAAGTCAACCCCAATTTGCCTTAGACACCATTTGGACTACTAGCCACCCAAGGCCACCACAGCCTCGCCATTGCTGCCATCACTAGCCAGCCCACAGCCTCCATCTCAATCACTCCACCATCACCAGCACAGCCATCAGATCATCATCATTCATCGCGGTCTAATCGAAACACCCAATAAGCCCAATCAACCAACAACATCACCACACCACAATCCACAATCCCCTACCTACCCTCCACTAATAAACATATGAAATCACCACCTATAACTTGCAAAACTACTAGATAGCCCACCGCCTCTAGTTTAACTTCTCCCCCAATAGTTACCATCACACACACAATCACCTCCAACACCACTTCAACCATCACAAACTGTAATATTAGTTTTATTAATAACAAATAAATATATTGCTAATTAGTTTTCTAGTGTGTTTAGCAATGGCTTTACAGCATTAAATAGGATCCAGATGCATCAAATGAAGCACAGAAAATGAGCAAATCAATATTGGCAAATTATAGAATTGAAGTGAAGATCGACCATCATTTTGGTAGGTCTAACACATTGGATCGGCTGTCTTAAACACCTTCCGACAATCGGTTTGGCCATCCTAACGGATTTTGACAAAAAGTTCTAGAAAAGGTTTGGCTAGTGGTTCAGTAATCCTAACATGGGTTCAACCGTCCTAACGCCCATCCTAACATGTGTTCGGCCATCCTAACCTTGGATCGGCCGTCCTATCGCCCATAACAGCTAGTTTTTCATAAACTTTAATTTGACAGTTTGTGACCGTTAGAGCATATTTTAACCTCATTTTTCACCCCTATAAATGCCAATTTGTATAGAAATAATGCAAAAGCTTTACCTACATTTATTACAAGCTTTCAAGAGTGATTTTGGTGTAAAAATACTCTCTCATTTAGTGTACTTGTGATAGTTTGTGAAATAGGTGGTTGGGTTATAATGTGTTCTTCAAAGTTTGAGTGGTAGCATTCAAGTGTAGCTTTGTGAGGCTTGATTGAGTAAACTATAAAACTCTTTCTCTTAACTAGAGAGTGCTAGTATGGGCAAAGAGTGATCCCTACATTGTATATGTTGGTTTGTTTTACCAACTTATGAAGAAGCACTTAGTGGATTTAGACTCCAAGTTGAGAAACTTGGGATGGATGTAGGTGTCGACATTGGCACTTAACCACTATAAATCAGTTTTGTCTCTTTCTCTCTTTTATTTTATTGTTCATTATATTGATTATTTGTGATATTGTTTATTTTATCATTATTGCTAAGTGTGAAGTCACTCAAGCAAAAATTGTCTAGTTGAATTGGGTTATAATTTGAGCATAATTGCACTAGTTATTGAACAACATAATTCACCCCCTCTTAGGTTATACTTAGGGCCTACAATTGGTATCAGAAATCCCAATAGCTTAATTGCTAGGGAGTAAAGATAGCAACCAATCATACTATGTTTTAGAGGGGCAATCCATTGTTAGAACTCTCATATTTAATGGTCCGAATTTTGAATTTTGAAGGGACAGAATGGAGATTTTTTTGCAATCCTTAGATATAGAACTATGGTATATAATTAGTGAAGGACCTTATGAGACCACTGCACTTGACAAGGAAATAGGAAAACTTATACCAAAAACTAGAAATCAATTGAGTGCTCAAGTAGAATAAATCTCACTTTGAATGCCAAGGCCACTAATGATTTATACAATGCATTAGATAAAAAGTTGTAAATCGGCAAAAGAAATTTGGGATAAGTTAAGAGTTATTTAATGAAGGAATTGATGATATAAAAGAACACAAGAAATCTCTACTTGTAGCCAAATATGAACATTTAGAATGGAACCTCATGAGAATATTAATAATATATATTGTAGATTCAATGGTATTATCAAAGATTTAGAAGTACTTGGCAAAAAATATTCATTGAGTGAGAAAAATAGAAAAATTTTGAATGGTTTGCCTATAGAATGGGAATCTAAAGTTATTGTCATTGAAGAAGCTAAGAATTTAAATTCCATGCCTATTGATTCTCTTATAAGTTCACTAACCTCTCGTGAATTGAAGTTTAAAATTAAAATCCAAGATGATGGAGGCAAGGATCAAGGGGGGCATTGCACTTAAATCTTCTCAAGAGGAGAAAGATAAATATGTGGATGAGAGTGATCTAGCTCTTATTGCTAAGGGGATCAAGAAACATCTCATCAACAAAAGAAGACTTGAAGAGGTAGTTATAGCAAAAATAAAGAAAGAGGAGGAAGAAGAAAGCATTTCAATAATTTTCAAATTTCTTGGGAGGATCGCAACTCCGATGGAGAAATTGAAGAAAATGGGTTAAACTCAAATGGCCTTTATGGCCATTGGTGATAAAGAGGTAACTTCTAGTGACTCATCTCATGATGATTATGAAGATTTTGATGATGATGATGATGATGTAGAAGCTTTTGTCATTAAATTGCACAATAGTTCTAAAGAGTCTTATGCTAGGAATAAAGTTTTGACAAACAAAATAAAGGTTTTATTAAATGAGAACTCAAAGCTTTTTCAAGAAAATAATAGATTGAATAAGGAAAATTATATTTTTCAAAAATAGAATTGAGCTTAATTTCAAAAGGGAAGATTTGAAACAAAAATTAGGAGAAAAAAAGTTTTATGAAAAGATAAAAAATGAACAAATTTTGTTGAGACAAAGAATAGATGATCTTAGCAATTTCCTTCAAAGGAAAAACAAAAAGTTTTTGAAAAGAAAAATGTTAGGGACATGTCTCTTAACAAAAACTACACTACTTTTATGGAAGATGGCATTTGTTTTATTAAATCTTCTTTGGTTAGAGATCCCAATGTGACTTGCTTCTATTGTCATCAACACGGACACATACATAGAGAGTGCTATGTTAAAAAGAATATCAAGCTAGGCATAAAAGCCGTTTGGCTAGAGAAAAACTATTCTAACCCTCTTGGATCCGAGAAGATCTGGGTACCAAATACTATCTCTTGATTTTGTAGGGTTGAAGAATCACCCCAAGGAAGACAAGACAATACATGAATAAAAGAATAAAAAGTGTTATTAATTTTCTTAGTGATTTATGTGAAATGTTTAACTTGAACGAATATGTGGTAAATGAAGTTTTCATATATTTTAGAAGAATTGATTTTTGTAATATATTGATCACACAAATAATTATTCTTGTGATGCATCCTTGATGATTTTTAGAAATTGAGCCTTTCTTGACTTATTTATGTAATTAAATTTATTGTAAGTAGTTTATTATAGTGATTATGAATAACTACGATAAATGTTCTTATATAATTTTTTTATGTATTCAGTGACAAATTAGTAGATTTCCTAGCCATGCACCTTGTTTAATTTTATAATTTTGCATATAATGTGGGAAGTAATATTCCTATCTTATTGTTGCAAATGATGAGAGGAGCACTACTCTCACTTTTTAATATGACCCTATTTCATTAGCTCACTTGTTTTTAATATCCAAAAGGAGAGTATGTTTCTTCAAAAATGTGTTTTATTACCAATTATGCTTTCAAAAATGTCTTTGAGAAATGCTGTGCATTTTTAAAGCCAAAAATAAGTTTTTCATAAAATATGATTTTATTATGGTGGAGTCCTTCTAAGGGGGAAGTACTCTTAGTTTGATGATGTCAAAAGGGGGAGAATAAATGATATTTCCTATATACTTGTAAATGATGGCGTGTCATTTTGTTTATGAACTTTTGAGCATTGGTTTGTCATCATCAAAAAGGGGGAGAATGCAATTTTAGTTTTGATGATAATAAATTAATATAATACTAATTAGTTTTTAAGTGTGTTTAGCAATGGTTTTGAAGCATTAAATAGGACCCAAATGCATCAAATGAAGCACAAAAGATGAGCAAATCAATATTGACAAATTGCACAATTGAAGTGAGGTCAGCCATCATTTCGACCGTCCTAATGCATTGGATCGGTCGTTCTAAACACCTTTTGGCTACTAGTTCGACCGTCCTAATGGATTTTGACAAAATGTTCAAGAAAAGGTTCAACCAGTGGTTCGGCTATCCTAACATGGGTTCGATCGTCCTAATGCTCATCCTAACCTAGGTTCGGCCGTCCTAACTCGGGATCGACAGTCCTATCGCCTATAATGGCTACTTTTCCAATAACTTCAATTTGACCGTTTGTGACCGTTAAAGCATGTTTTAACCTCATTTCTCATCCCTATAAACACCAATTTGTATAAAAATGATGTAGAACCTTTACCTACATTTATTAAAAGCTTTTAAGAGTGATTTTGGTGTAAAAATATTCTCTCCTTTAGTGTACTTGTGATAGTTTGCGAAGTAGTTGATTGGGTTATAGTGTGTTTTTCAAAGTGTGAGTGGTAGCATTCAAATGTAGCTTTGTGAGGGTTGATTGAGTGAATTGTAAAACTCTTTGGCTCAACTAGAGAGTGCTAGCGTACGCAAAGAGTGATTTCTACATTGTACATGTTGATTTGCTTCAAAAAGGAGAAGAATGTAATCCTAATTTTGATGATAACAAATCAATATATTACTAATTAGTTTTCTAGTGTGTTTAGCAATGGTTTTGCAGCATTAAATAGGACCCAGATGCATCAAATGAAGCACAAAAGATGAGCATATCAATATTGACAAATTGCACAATTGAAGTGAGAATCAGCCATCATTTCGACCATCCTAACGCATTGGATCGGCCATCCTAAATACCTTTCGGCCACCGGTTTGGCCATCCTAATAGATTTTGACAAAAAGTTCTAGAAAAGGTTCAGCCAATGGTTTGGCCATTCTAACAAGGGTTAGACCATCCAATCATGGGTTCAACTATCCTAACCCAGGATCGGCCGTCCTATCGCTTATAATGGCCAGTTTTCTAGCAACTTCAATTTGACTGTTTGGGACCGTTGGAGAATGTTTTAACCTCATTTCTCATCCCTATAAATACTAATTTATATAGAAATGATGTAGAACCTTTACCTACATTTATTACAAGCTTTCAAAAGTTATTTTGGAGTAAAAATACTCTCTCTTTTAGCATACTTGTGATAGTTTGTAAGGTAGTTGATTGGGTTATAGCGTATTCTTCAAAGTGTGAGTAGTAACATTCAAGTGTAGCTTTGTGAGGGTTTATTGAGTGAATTGTAAAACTTTTTGGCTCAACTAGAGAGTGCTAGTATGGGCAAATAATGATCCCTACATTGTACATGTTGGTTTGCTTCACCAACTTGTGAAGAAGCACTTAGTGGATTCAAACTCTAAGTTGAGGAACTTAGAAGTGAAAGTAGGTGTCGAGTTTGATACTGAACCACTATAAATCAGTTATGTCTCTTTTTTTTTTATTTTATTGTTCATTATATTAATTATTTGTGATGTTATTTGTCTTATCATTATTGCTAAGTGTAAAGTCACTTAGGCAAAAATTGTCTAGTTGAACTAGGTTATAATTTGAACATAATTGCACTAGTTATTGAACAACCTAATTCACTTTCTCTTAGGTTGCACTTAGGGCCTGCACAAACTCACAACCAAAGGCCACAACTACTAGCAACCATTCAAATAGTTCCAAACCAAATCCCCACCAACCAAAAACAACCCTAGTCATTCCCCAGTCACGCTGTCATACTACCGCCAGTATAAACATCTCCACAGCCAATCGCCACCATAAACACAGCCACTCAAAACTGACATCACACTACCAATCATACGCACACATCAATTGCCACACAAACACACACACATAATTTGCTGAACACAAACAACAATCATCATCATCAATACAAAGTCACACAACAACTCACACACGCACCATCAAATTCACACACGCGTCATCAAACTCACACACACACACTAGTAACACCACCACCCATATCAACAACACCACCAAAATCACCACCCATCACTGCCTTACCCCATGCACTACCACACACCATCACTCATGATCAAGCTCTAGCCCCCAGCGACCCGTGACACCTCCACCACCCCTTTTGCCCAAGTCCGGGTAAAATTCATGACTTTCTCTTCAATTTTTTGCATAGATTAACTGATTTTGGGTGAAGAAGATCATTTATGGAGGGGAAAATTGGTTTCAGTATGAAGAAAATGAAGAAACCGAGAGAGCAAATGAGATTTTGGGATAGAGGTTGAATTAGGCGAAATTAAAAGTGAAGTTGGGGGATGGAGAAGTTTTGTCCGGTTGTCTCTCTGCTTGTTTGTTTTCATTTCATTCTATTCTTTTTTTTTTTAGTTTTTGTAGTTTTAATTATTTTAATAATAATAAAAGAAAACATGGAACCAGACAAGGAGATTAGTTTTATGTTAGATTAAATTATCTTTTGATTGATTATTACATAATCTAGTTTAATTAATTTTATTTTGTTAATTAAGTTAATCTAATTGATTAATTTAGTTTTATTTTAGTTTTGGTATTTTCAATTATTCATTTTCCTTATCATGAGATAAGATTTATTTAGACCCTTATGTTATTTATCGGTGTTAGTATGCCCCTAAGAATCCTTTGTGCGCTTTAATTTCTTTTTTCGATTATGTCAATAATTTGCAATTTGACTATTATGCTGGCTAAATTTTCAATTTATATCCTTCAACTTGCATGAATTTACAATTTTGTCCCCCTTCGTGCACTAGAGTTTATTTTATTTTTTATTTATTTAAATAATGGTACCTTGATGCGTAATTTGTCTTGTTAGTATTAGTAACAGATCTCCAACAGGAGGTTCTTTTCTTACATTTTAATTTTCCTTCGGTGCTCCTACGTGTTTTATTATGTGTTTTTACATGTTTCATTTGTCGTATTTATTTTTTGAGTATTCATTAATTTTATATTTATTCTTTGATTTATTTTATTTGAAAAAATGTAATAGATAGTTTATCATTTTTATTTTATTTCTATTTTTAGTCTAATTAGCAAAATTTGCATTTTAGCTAGGCAAATGTAATTGACAAGTTAGATAGAATTATTTAATTTTATTTTATCTCACCCATCAAGATTGTAATGAAGATCCCCAACATAATAGTTAGGTTTTATGTGTTTTATGTGCTTTTGAATACTTACTCGCCTTCTTTAGGATCTTTGCATTTAGCTATTATGTCTACGTGTTATGTGATCCTATTTGCTATACATGCTCTTATGTGTTTATTTATTTTTATCTATGTTTAATTCATATTTATTTGTTACACCACCGCACTAGTCCAATGCTAGTTGTGGTTTTCTCGTCTCCTCGCTAATCCAACACTAGTGATGAGCCTGTAGAAAATAGGTTAGTCCAATGCTAGATCCTTAAATTCCCTGTGCGTTAGTTATATCTTTGTGTGAAATTCATCCCATTACATACATATTTCTATTTTTTAGAATTTTCTTTCATTTGCTTGATATTTTTTCCCTTATATTATTTCTCATTCTCATAAATATATAATGCATGACATTTAGACTTGCATTTCATATAGATAGGTCATTTGCTTGTTTAGGTTAGGAAGTGTCATCCCTCAAACACGGGAAGTGGGCAAGTATGCCATTCACCCCTCTGTAAGAAGGGAAAATTGTGTCACAGATCTGAGTCCCTCGTACCCGTTATATTACATTCCTTTTCTTCGATAACTGATATGTATATTTTATTTTTCATTCTTTTGTATATCATTTTGCATCACACGTGACCCCTTCGATGTCTCATTTTAGATTATGCAATTAATGCGTTAATTTCAATTAAACTTCGAAGGGACATTTTGCCCTATTTGATATCCCTTCCTAGGTCTAGGTTCGCATTCATGTAGATACATCTAAATGTGATGAGTTTTTGGGTTGCATTAGCAAAATTTTAACTAAATCTCGCAACTAGTTTCAGCTAGATTGAAAAGATACCTTAGGCGTAAGCCTTTGTCTTCCCTTTCTTCAACTGTTATGCACGAGCTCATTTCTCTTGTTTTCAATGACTTGAAGTCATCTAAAAAGGATTTTTTAAATTTTTTTACTTTTCCTAAAAAATATTTTTTTAAAAGGCTTTTCCTAGTTTTATCACTTTTTCATTAAAACTTTTTCTAGTGACTCAGTGTGCTAAAAATTAATACTAAGTGGAGACTACCTTTTCCATAAAAAAAAAAACCCCTTTTAGGTTCTATTTTTCAGGCCCAAATCGTCGCATTTTCAAAGTCCCATGTTAGGCCATTTTCTTTTTGTTCCAAAATAAAATTATTTTTCTAAAAAATATTTTTTGACAAAAAGCACTTTCTTTTTCACACTCTTTTTTCGTCTTCAAAAAAGGGGCACGACACTTTGGACCTTTAGCTTTTGCCCTGGTGATAGGTCCTGTTGGCACCATTGTTTGATCATCCTTATGCTTGGATGCTCTAGCATCAATCTTGAAGGGATATTTTGTCCCTACCTATACCTGTTCATGTCTAGGATTTGCATCTGTATAGTCACATCCGAATGAGATAAAATCTTAGGAGTCCCGACCAAATCTCGTAACTAGCCTTGGCTAGATAGAAAAGGTGTCTTAGGTGCAAACCTTTGCCTTCTCTTTCTTCAAATGTGACTATTGGACCCTTTTCTCCCTTTTTTCAAAGATCCAGAGTCGACTAAAAAAGTTTTTGCATTCAAATCTTTTCTAAAAGTTTTTTCTTGCTTTTCTTATTTTGTTAAAAAAATATTTTTTGGTGACTTGGTACACCAAAACTTAGTACCAAGTGACAACTTCTTTTTGGCAAAAAATGTTGCATTTTTAAAAGTCTCAACATTTTTCTTTTTTCCCAAAAAAATAAAAGTCATTTTATAAAATATATATTTTTAAAAAAGCCAACTTTTTCCCTCTTATTTTCAAATTTAGGACGTGACATGTGTTCTTGTGAGTCTTTGTGAGGTAAGTGTGTTGGGGTATTGAGTGCTATTCTAAGTGTGAGTGGAAGCTTTCAGGTATGGCAATGTGTGAGGGTTGATAGAGATTGTAAAACTCTTTGGCTTGACTAGGTAGAGCTTAATATGAGTGATAATGGCTAAATGATTAGGTTTTTAGGTGTGTTTAGGTTAGGATTTACTTGGTTTTTCCCTTAATTATTACTTGGTAATTGCAATTTTTCTTTCTTTTGGATTCTTGAGTAAATTTTATATGAGAGCTACTCATTTGTATTGTTTTCTTTGTTTTGATAGGTTTTTGGCCTTTGATCGACGAAGTTCAAAGTATGGTTTGAGTGTACGCTGAGTTGGAGAAGAGATTTCATGGGTATAGCATGAAATTTGAAAAAAATAAAGTTTCTGTTTCCATCCACGACTCCATCCATGCTACAAATGAGGTTGCGGGTGGGAACAGGAGCATGGCTAAGAGAAGGAAGAAGTCTCTGACGCCGCGGATGCCATCGTGGTTGGGATCAGATGGTTTTCAACAATCCAACCACGGCATCATCCGCGGCCGTGAATAACGCCGTGGCTGGCACCAGACGATCACCATCACCCATCCGCAGCTGCAAATGGGGCTGCATATGAGTTGCATAAATGATTTTAGTCTTTTCTCAAGGAAAATTTGAAGGGAACCAACCCAAATATTAGAAAAAGAGAAAAGAACATATAAAAGACTCCTCTAGGATAAAAAAGAAGGGGAAGAAAAAAAGAGAAACGATAGAAGAGAAGACTCAAGAATTGAAGAGAAGAGGAATTGCAACAGTAAAACGGAAATTTTTGCATCAACAAAGAAGATTCAAAGAACATCACAAGAAGTTCGTTTATTGCTTTGACACCTTGCATTATTTAGGCTAGATAATAGAGTGCCAGTCATTACTAGTACTTGCTAAGTCTCTGTAGGTATAATACTCGTTATTCCTTATACGCTATACTACGAAACGATAGATATACTTGCCTATAGCATTCATAGTTGAGCCAAGCAGATACCAAATTTTTGGTTCTGTTGCCAGGGACATAGGTAATATTAAGAAAGCTTTAAGTTTATTAATCTAGTCATTGTTTTTTCATTCATAATTGTTCCATTTTTACGTATTTCTTTTAATTCTCTATTAATTTGGTTGGTTTGCACTACTACGAAACGATAGATATACTTGCCTATAGCATTCATAGTTGAGCCAAGCAGATACCAAATTTTTGGTTCTGTTGCCAGGGACATAGGTAATATTAAGAAAGCTTTAAGTTTATTAATCTAGTCATTGTTTTTTCATTCATAATTGTTCCATTTTTACGTATTTCTTTTAATTCTCTATTAATTTGGTTGGTTTGCACTACTACTACAGGACTTAACCTAGTGAATGAATAGAAGTAGTGATTCAACTCAATTAGCATTTGATCCATAGGTTGAAAAGATATTTCGTCGAGTACTCAGGGAGAGACTTTTACAAAGAGGAAAGGAAATCGAATAGGAATATCAATAGCAACTGGAGATAGCTAAGGAGAACAATCCCCAAGCTCACATTCAAAATCCTCTGTTTGATGAAAATCTACTCAACTCGATCAATGAGCCACCACAACAACAGTAGCAAGAAAGACAAAGAACAATATCTGACTATGCTAGACCCTTACTCACTGGCACAGAGTCTAGCATAGTACAACCACGAGTAGCTACTAATAATTTCGAGATTAAGTCGAATGTCATCCAAATGGTCCAACAGTTCATACAATTTGATGGCTTGCCTAATGAAGATCTAAATGCCCACATGGCAAATTTCTTAGAGATCTGTGATACCTTTAAGATTAATGGGGCTTCGGATGATACTATTCGCCTGAGGTTGTTTCCTTTCTTACTTAGAAATCGGGCAAAGTAATGGTTAAGCTCCTTTCCAAGAGGGTCCATAACTAAATGGGACCAAATGACGGAGAAATTCCTAACAAAGTACTTTCCACCTGCCAAAACTATAAAAATGAGGAATGACATATCTCATTTGCCCAGATCAAGTCTGAGATATTGTATGACACTTGGGAGCAGTTTAAGAAACTTTTGAGGAAGTGTCCACATCAGGGGTTACCCACTTGGCTGCAAGTCCAGATATTTTACATCGGGCTCAATCCAGTCACTAGGCAAATTATTGATGCAGCAGCAAGAGGGACACTTAATAGCAAAATACTAGAGCAAGCTCAAGAGTTGGTCAAGGAGATGGCCATGAACAGTTATCAATGGCAATCCGCGTGATCCCAGTCTAATAGAGCAATTGGTGTGTATAATGTAAATGCAGTCCTAGCTCTAACAACCCCAGTAGAGACATTGAGTAAGAAGATAGATGGAATGTCAGTTGCACAGAGATAACCTCAATTGATCCAATGTGACTTGTGTGGGGAGGGCATAGTAATCAGGAGTGTAAGGCGATCGGTACTATGGATCATATAGAGGAGCAATGCTAATATATGAACAATACACCAAGCAACAAAATAACCCCTACAACAATACATACAACCCAGGGTGGAGGAATCACTCCAATTTTTCTTAAGAGAACCAAGGACAGCAGAGACAACAACCCCAACTAGGTTTCAGCAACCACCTCCATAAGAGAAGAAATCTAATCTGGAAGAATTGATGACTAAATATATCAACTCCTCATACAGTCGTATGTAGGGAATGGAGACATCTCTACATAATCCACAAGCCTCCATTCACTACCTTGAGAATCATATTGGTCAGATAGCTAAGATCATTTCAGAGAGATCTCAAGGAGCACTCCCTAGTAATATAGAGAATAATCCAAGGGAGCAAGCTAAAGCAATTACACTAAGAAATGGTAAGGAGTTGAAGAATTCTGAGGTAGAGATGCACAATGGGGAAAACATTGGTCCTGAATAGAGAAAACGGAATGAGGCCTGAAGAGAAAATCAAGGAGGATCAAAGGCAAAAGAAAAAGGAGGTCAAGGAGTACAAGCCTCCAATACCGTACGCCAATAAACTCCAAAAGGATCATCAGGATGCACAATTTGGTAACTTCCTAGAGCTTTTTAAACAATTGCATATTAACTTTCCTTTTGCTGTGGCTCTTGCGCAGATACGCAAGTACATAAAATTCTTGAATGATCTCCTGATGAACAAAAGAAAACTTGAGGAGTTATCCACTGTGACATTGAATAAGGAGTGTTCTGCCATCTTGCAGAATAAACTACCCCAAAAAGTCAAAGATTTAGAAAATTTTACTATTCCTTGCAACATTGGTAGTTTATTTATTGATAAGGCTTTAGCTGATTTAGGTGCTAGTATCAACTTAATGCCTTATAATATATTTTTGAAATTGGCATTAAGTGAGCCAAAAACCACAAGGATGAGTATTCAATTGGCTGATAGATCAATTAAATATCTTAGGGGAATCATAGAGAATGTGCTAGTAAAGATTGACAAGTTCATCTTCCCAGTTGATTATGTCATTTTAGATATGGAAGATGAAATAAAAATTCCCTTAATCCTAGGATGCCCCTTCCTAGCAACTGCTAAATTTTTAATTAATGTACATGCTATGAAATTAACTCTTAGGGTTGAGGGTGAAGAAGTAGTGTTCAGAATTCCTTACGCCATAAGGCGTTCTCTAGATAGGGATGATGCATGCTATTTCATAGATATAATTGACACTGAGTCATCCCTTGTTTTGCAAGAAATGACAATGGATGATCCATTGGAGACTTGTATCATCTAAGGAGAAAAGAGCAGTGCATCTAATCCTAAAGTCTTCCATCAAGTGATGCACTTAGATGCTAAACAACAAATGAAGAGGAAAAAGGCTTTTGAGGAACTTAGAGCATCAAAAGGTGGTAACCTCAAGCCTTCAATTGAAAACCACCAGAGTTGGAATTGAAGCGACTGTCGAAGCACCTCGAACATGCATTTGTAGCTGAAGATTCGAAACTATCAATGATTATCGCAGCAGAGTTGGACAGTGTTAAAAAGGAAAAATTATTGAAGGTACTAAGGGAGCACAAGAAGGCATTAGTATGGAAGATAGCAGACATAGAAGGAATAAGTCCTTCATATTGCACCCACAAAACTTTGTTGGAAGAAGTTTCAAGCCAGTTGTTTAACCACATAGATGGCTTAATCCTAATATGAAGGACATGGTTACATATGAGGTAATTAAATTGCTAAATTCTTGAGTTATTTACCATACTTTTGATAGTTTTTGGGTAAGCCTTATGCAGGTAGTGGCAAAGAAAGTAGGCATGACAGTCGTCCCTAACCAAAAAAACGAGTTGATATCCATGAAGACCATCACCGAATGGAGGGTTTGCATCGACTACAGGAAACTAAATGATGTGAACTGCAAGGACAACTTCCCATTACCTTTCATCGATTAGATGCTAGAAAGGGTATCTGGGCACGAGTATTATTGTTTTCAAGATAGTTTATCGAGCTATTTTCAAATTTCAATAGTCCCATAGGACTAAGAGAAGACGACATTTACCTGCCCATACGATACATTCGCCTATCATACGATGCCATTGGGGTTGTGCTATGCCCTAACAATCTTCCAAAGGTGCATGCTTGCTATTTTTGATGAATAGTCGAAGACATCATGGAAGTATTTATGGATGACTTTTCTATCTTTGGTGATTCCTTCAATTTATGTTTAGAAAATTTGAGTAGAGTGCTTAGGATATGTTAATAAATAATATGGTGCTAAATTAGGAAAAATGTCACTTCATGATTAAAGAAGGCATTGTTTTAGGCCATAAAATATCTAGAAGAGGCATTGAGGTAGATAAAGGAAAAATTGAAACGATAGAGAAATTGCCTCCACCTATATCTGTTAGAGCAATTAAGTATTTTTTAGGCCATACTGGTTTTTATAAAAAGTTTATTAAGAACTTTTCTAAAATGGCTAAGTCATTAACTAAGTTGCTTAAAAAAGATGCGGTTTTTTATTTTGATAATAACTGCTTGGATGCCTTCTGTGTTTTGGAAGAGAAATTGACTAATTCCCCTATTATGGTAGTGCCAAATTGGTCTCTACCTTTTGAGCTAATGTGTGATACTGATAATTATGCAGTGGGAGCAGTGTTTCGACAGTAAAAAGACAAGCATTTTCAACCCATTTACTATGCACGCAAAACTCTGATCGACGCTCAGGAGAATTACACCACTATCGAGAAAGAGTTGCCTGCCATAGTATTTGGTTTTGACAAATTTAGACCTTATCTTATCTTGTCTAAAGTCATTGTCTACACTGATCAGTCAGCACTAAAATACCATCTAAATAAACATGATGCAAAATCAAGGTCAATTTTTTGGGTTCTATTGTTGTAGGAATTCGATATCGAGATAAAAGATAAAAAGGGAATGAAGAACCTAGTAGCAAACCACCTCTCTAACTTGAAAAAAGACCATAGAGAGAAGCTTTTTGATGATGAGATAAATGACAAGTTTTTGGATAAGAAACTCTATTTGATTAATCCTTATGATTTTGTTTTCTCCTTGGTTTGCTAATTTTGCCAACGACTTAGCTGCACGGGTCATTCCTAAAGGAATGACAATCAGCAAAAGAAGAAATTCTTTTCTAATTTGCGCCATTATGTGTGGGAATACCTCTATTTATTTTGTATTTGTGCAAATCACATAATTAGGAGGTACGTGGCTTACCCAGAAACGGATTCCATTCTAGAGCATTGCCATAGAGGACCAATTAGAGGATACTATCATGCTAATGTGACAGCACATAAAGTCCTTGAATCAGGTTTCTACTAGTCCACACTCTTTAAAGACGCCAAGAGGTATGTTGAAGATAATTGTCAACAATCAAGTAAGCTCTTATCCAAAGATAAAATGCCCCAATCCAATATACTTGAGTGTGAAATTTTTTATTTTATAGGGCATTGATTTTATGGGCCCATTTCTTGTGTCATTTGGAAATAAATATCTCCTAGTAATTGTAAATTACGTTTATAAGTAGTTAGAAGCTCAAGCTCTACCAACCAATGATGCTAGAGTAGTGGTTAAATTCCTGAAAAAGTTATTTTTCTGATTTGGCATACCTAGAGCTATAATAAGTAATAGGAGTACACAATTTTGTAACTAGCAATTTGAAAGAGTGCTTAAAAGATATGGTATTATACACAAAGTAGCTACCCCTTACCATGCTCAGACTAGTGGCCAAGTAGAGGTTACTAATAGGAAGCTAAAATAGATATTAGAGAAAACAATAGAGCATTCAAGGAAAGAGTGGTCAACATGCTCTATGGGCCTATAGGATTTCCTATAAGACTCCCATTGATACTACAACATATAGGCTAGTCTATTATAAATCTTGTCAGTTGCCGGTTGAGTTTGAGCACAAAGCATATTGGGCAATCAAATTTACTAATTTTGATTTGAGATGTGCAGGTGCAAAGCAAAATCTCCAAGTGAATGAGCTTGATGAGTAGCGACAAGAGGTGTATAAAAATTTGAGGATATATAAAGAGAGAACAAAGGCTTGACATGATAGATGAATTAAAAAGAGCAAGGAGTTCAAGCAGGGCGATCAAGTTTTGCTATACGATTCGAGACTTTGATTGTTTCCAGGTAAGCTTAAGTCTAGATAGTCTGGTCCATTCATTGTTAACAAGATTTTTTCCTATGGTGCAAATGAGATTTCACATAAGGAGAAGGGTACATTTAAGGTAAATGGGCATCGTCTAAAGTTTTAGCAAGGTAGAAACTTTGAAGAGCAAAGAAAGGAGATTTATTATCTCGATGATCCACAAGCTTAAAAAGTATCTCGAGCTAATGAAGTTAAACAAAGTGATAGTTGGGAGACAACCCAACCTTTACTTCGGTATTTTTAGTTCATTTTATCTGTGATTTTGTTAAGTAAGTCTCATTAGTGTTTCTTATATATTAGTGCAGGTCATAAGTTAGAGGTACCATTTTGCAATCGAACGATGCAGGATTCTTGGATCAAAAAGGGATTTTCACTCTATTTTGTTGTGTTTTTAGGTCTTACCTTTATTTTTGGAGTTGATTTTTCTCATTCTTTTCAATTGTGGGTGGATTTTTGTTATGTTTTGACTTGATTTGGGTTGATAGAATGGTCGTGCAGGTTTAGAGACGAAATTTGAAGTTTTTTATTCCAGCAGCACCGTGACCCGTTCACGACTGGAATCAGAAGAACAAGGAAAGTTTTTGTTCCCAGATGCACCGTGGATGTGCCCGAGGCTGAGAACAAAAAGTCTGCAAAACATACTACCCTTGTCCATGGCACCATACGCGTAGCGGGTGCCATCGTGGTTGGGGTCTGAAACCCCCAAAAAAAATAAGAAGGGGTCAACCACAGCCCACCCCTGTCATAGGTGGGACCAAGACCAATATCAGAAGGTCCATATAGTTATTCACGACGTGACCCGCGGCCCAAGTCTTGCAACGAATAAGATCGCGGATCTCTCAAAACCCCTTATGTTCCTTATTTTTTGCACTTCTTCTATTCTCTCGCCCTAAGCCCTAACCCCCTCCACCCAAAGCCTTCAATCCTCAATCTTGTCACTTGATTTTGCTTTAAATCCTCATCATCCACACATTTTACACCATAAAGCACTCTTACAACTCAATTTTCAACTGAATTTGGGGAAAAATTTTATCTTTCAAGACTCCAAATCTCTTGAGTTTCTCAGGTGATTTTTTCTTGGGCTTTTGGGTGTCTTCTTTGAACTATTTGCTTTGCTACTAAACTCTTGAGGTATGGCCTTCTATATTATTGGTGATTTTTATACTTGATATTATTCGAGGACCTATATTCTCTCTACTTGAATTGCAAATTGTTGGGTTGTTTGATTGAATTTGTATGTGCTTAATTTTTTATTTTGTAGATAGGTATTGTGTGGGTTAGTTGATTTATGGATGATTTTGTTAAAGTCAGCAAGAGATAGCAAATGGATGTTTATATTTAATATAATGCTTTAATTGTGAATTTGGTTATCCTATTGCTTCACTCTATGAATAATGTGCATCATTCTGGCCTATTGACGTGAGTATGATGTGGGTTTTGATATGACTTTGTGCTATCATGCTAAACATTGCCATTGAGTTTGAATACCATTGTCATTTGAATTTTAAGCATACAAAGGGGTTTTCCAGTGAGAATGTGGAATTATATATGTTATTTGGGGGAACCATAGTGCTTGTTCAAATCCTATGAGCTAAAATGGCCCCATTGTGCTACAATTGTCATTCTAAGTGTTCTTTAATAATGTTATAGACTTGTATGCTCTTTTCATTGTATAGGACTACTTTGAGTGATAGATAAAGGGTGTCAGCCTATTATATGGTTTGTGGTTTGTCTAGGTAGGAAAATTATGACCTTGCAATTGTTACTATTTCCTTACCCTCCTTAATTGATTCGTATAGGTACCAATCATGCCAAGGAAGGTTGTTGCTCGTAGAATGTCTCATGGTGAAGGATCTTCCAACCATCAACCTTAATGGGACACCACTCGCTTCACATCGTACGAGAATGAACAATAGTTTCTTAAACACGAAGACGAAGAATTCATAATTGAGAAGACAGTGGATGAAGATATGGATCGTATCCTCCACATTACTGAGGTGTTTGCCCAGCTTGGTTGGGATCCCATCTTGAGGCTTCCAAATCACTACTACCCTCACTTGGTCTGAGAATTTTACACCAATATAGATAGAACTGAGTACAGTGCAACAAGTTTAACCACTACAGTTCAAGGGCACCAGATTGAGTTAACCCAAAGTACATTGGTGGGTATTCTTGGGTGTAGGAATGTTAGACCTACAGTGTGGTATGTCAAGCAATTTCAATGGAGAAGCTATGGACTATGGAACAAGAAGCTGGCAGATTTGGAGTAACAAGCAAACGGGCTAGGATAGATAATCATATAGTGTACTATGCAGTGACTTTGATGCAGCTTACCATGTCATCATCTATCTCTTTGGCCATAATGTCTTTCCAAGAAGGAGCAATCTCAATGAGTCTAGATTCAACGACATCTACTTCCTGGATAAGATGGTGAAAGGTGACATGCCTAGGCCTATCCCCTTGCCTAGCGCGATTATCGCATACATGATGAGAACAGCTAGGTTACAGAGTCATAATGCTGAATTTGATTTCCTCAGACTCATTTCACTCATTATGGGGCATTTTGGAGTTCTCTTCAAAGAACAATATAGATTGGAGACAAAGACTAGAGACATAATGAACCTTCGGGCGCTCAAGAATATAGGAGTCAAAGAGTGGGCAATCGAGATGCTCCAAGGGCGAGGCCAGCATGAAAAAGAGGATGAAGATTAAGCCGACATGGAGTTTGCTTCTGGACCCTTTTCCCACCCGCCACTGTCTAGTGGCCAAGCTCCCTCGCATGGGAATGAAGAAATCTTGGCAGCCATTGGCACTTTAGGTACTGATTTCATAGGAGCAATTTGCGACCTAAGGACCGAGTTTGTGGGCACTATGAACCATGTCCAAGGGCAATTGGATAACCTTAGCCATTGAGTTGGTACTATGGAAGATCTCCTCCGTTCATTTCACTTTGGAGGGCCAAGAGGCAGTCAAGATGGACAAGGCATACCACCTCTATGATCCTACCTCTTACTATCTTTTTTCTTATTTTTTTTACTATCTTTTGGCCTGTATAAGACATATTTATTTCTTATTTTTCTTTTTCTTCATTTGTTTTCTTTATTAATTTACTTGTGGCCTATACTAATTAATGGGATAATGTAGCTCTTCTGTCTTTTTTGTTTATTGTGATTGTTGTAGTTTGTGTGACTCATGGCTTTACACTCTTAGTGCAATCATGTACCAAATGGCAACATCCACTAAAGGGAGTATGTGTCTATTTTTACTTTACTTTTCCTTCTTGTCTTACCTTCTTTTTACACATTGAGGACAATTTGTGATTTAGGTGTGGGGGTAGAATTGTGATAGTGATAGTTCATTTCTCCACTTGTGTGATATGTTAGATTGGTTAGTTTGTGATTTAAGTGTGGGGGGACTATTGTGATAGTGGTAGTTCGTTTCTCCACTTGTGTGATATGTTGGATTGGTTAGTTTGAATTTTCTTTTGGCAGGGAATCAACCTTAAAATAGGGGAAAATTCTGCCAAAATTTAAAATTTTTGTTGACTAATAGTCCAACTTAAGTGTTTTCTTTTCATATTTCTTATCTTTTGAGTTTTAGAAAGTTATGTTATCTTAATGAATCAGGGTCAGTTTTCCTACCAAAATGGAACCAATACATGCAATTTTTAAGAGATTTTTCTTAAATCCTTAAAGAGAAATTATTATGTAGTATATTAAGTAAAATAGAGTTAATTATGCTGTAATTTTGATGTTTGGAGAAGTTCCTCTAGATTACTTGATCCAATAGAGTAGGTAATGGATATAGTTAGTGGAGTGAAGTGTACCCTATGATTAGTATAATAGAAAGAGAAGGGACAACGAAATGAAAAAAAAAATTTAAGCTTATGATCTATTCTGCTAGTTTTAGTGCTAAGTAACCAGAGGTCTTCATTTACCTATGTCGACTTTTGTGTCAAAAGTCTACTAAAATTATAAGTATAGCTACGTGAGTGTATAAGTGTTGAGAAACATGAGATCTTCATCACCAATGTCATTTTTTGCATCAAGATAACTTCGTGTCTCAAGAAAAGGTTGAGCTTCTTGAAAAAAAAAGAGAGAGAGAGAGAGAGAGAGAGAGAGAGAGAAGAGTTCCCTTGTAGATTAATAGTGAACTAATCATAGGTTAATAGATTTATCCATTAACTGTGAAAGTTGCTTACTTAAGGGGATCAAATATGAAAGGAATGGATTCACATTGACAAGGTTGACGTATATTTACCTCTATTTTGCCTATTGATGAGTAATTGAAGTAAGAGCAACTGTGTGTAGAGTGTTTCTCTTAGTTGTTGAGTTTGCATGCATATGTGGTTTTCCTTCGTTTAACCATTGTCTGGCTAATAATGTTTTATTGCTTGAGAACAAGCAATAGCTTAAGTGTGGGGGAATTGATTATGGCCAAAGAGATTAGGTTTTTAGGTGTGCGTAGGCTAGGATTTACTTGGTTTTCCTTTAATTCTTACTTAGTAATTGTGATTTTTCTTCCTTTTGGATTTTTGAGTAAATTTTATATGAGAGCTACTCATTTGGGTTGTTTTTCATGTTTTTATAGGTTTTTTGCCTTTGATCATCAAAATTCAAAGTATGGTTTGAGTGTACGCTGAGTTGGAGAAGAGATTTCGCAAGTGTAGAATGAAGTTTGAAAAAAATAAAGTTTTTGTTCCCATCCATGTCGCGGATAAAGCCATGGGTGGGAATAGGAGCACGATTGAGAGGAGGAAGAAGTCTCTAACATAGATGCGGCGTCATCCGCGCCGCAGATGCCACCGTTTTTGGGATCAGATGGTTTTCAACAATCCAACTGCGTCATCATTCTGCCACAGATGATGCTGTGGGTAGCACCAAACGATCACCATCACCCATCTGTGGCCGCAGATGGGGTCGTAGATGTCACACCCCGTATCCGGCGTATAACACCCCCGCCGTATCATGGAGAATTAACCCCACAATACCAGGCTAGCGAAATCAGAGGACTTAAATGTAACAATCAATAACGAGTCCTCCGAAATATCATCAATTTTCCATTAACATAAATAAAATCTCCCAAGTTTACCACCTGACAATTTAGGTTTCATTTTAAAAACATGCTATACAATAAAATTGGATTAAATTCTTATAGCACAATCTCACAATCTACAATCCATAAGCAAAGTATAATTTACATCAAAACCCATATAATACAAATCCTGAGTATTTACATTACATGACTGCCACCACAAATCTCGCAAAGCACATTGCTTCCTACTCTAACTACATACACTAGGCTCACCTTCAACAATCCAACCCAATGAGCCCAAAAGCCTATTCCCAAAACTTCACAAAAACCTGCAATAATTAATCAAAGAGGAGTGAGCTTCACATGCTCAGTGAGGAGCTATAATTATACTTTAGGGCATGAATTAGTTCATGACATTCACACAGATACATATATTAATCTTCATTCACTGAATAGCTCAATATTTACAAGTTAACCATCAACCTACTGGAATTCCAGCCCGGCTATTTATCCCGCCAGGTAGGCCATACTCATGTCCTAGCTATTTCTCCCGCTAGGTAGGCCATATATCATACATATCATATAGACTAGTCTTGGTAGAGTAATTAACATAGCAAATAAAGAGCCATTCCAAACATATGAACAAATATCAAATACTTTCAATCAATCACATTCTTTTCGTAAGAACCATTCACGCGCACTTAAACTTCATTCATGCCAACTTGATATCCAAGTAGTCATTTAAAGTCAAGTATACATAAGAGTTATACTTTTTTTTTGAAAAAGCTAAAGTATAAGGAAGTCCTCACCTCAACTTCTCCAAAACTATCACCAACCGATTGTTGAATCAACTCAAATAGCTTGAGTTTCTAGGCCTCATCAAAATCACCTACAAAGTGTAATTGACTCACTTAAGAAAACCCAAATCATGAACCTAATATTAACTTAATAAAAGCATGCCTAATGATATGTCATGAAACAAGTGAAAACCCTTGAAAAATAGGGCTCAAATGGACCAAGAAAACTGTTTTAAAAGGAGTAATCTGGAGAGGAACCGTGGGTGGAGCCATGGGCTTCAAGCTCGCAGATCCTCTCTTGGCTGCCTGCGCAGGGTCCTATTCATTTGAACATAACTTGGGATATACTGATCAAAATGCTACAAAATTGGTACTGTTGAAAACTAGATTCAATTTCCTACAACTCTTCAGAAGAAACCATTTTAAATTCGAAGAGAATACCAGTCAAAATATGGCCACAATTTAAACAAGTTGCAGACCATATGCTGATTTTCGAAATTCTCAGTCCAGCGAGATGCTGATTTTCAACTCAGCATATCTTTCAAAATATAGGTTGTATGAGAGTGATATTTACATGTGTAGAAAGCTAGAATTCAAGAACTAAAACTCTTATGAAGGGCTCCAATTCATATCTGAATCATATCGAGGTTGAAATTGGCTTACAAATTAGGACCTCACCAACCCTGTTCTTTGCAGGTCTAGCTTTTCAGCCAGATTCCAAACGATTCTGGTATTTCTACATGACGAACCAGAACATAATTTTTATACCATGAAAAGGCCTTTGAATCTAGTTTCTAAAACAACAAACGGCATCCAATTTTGAGTTTTCTACACAAAGTTATGATCAGTTTCCTACAGCTGCGCAGAGGTGACTGTGCTGCGGGTTCTAGGTATGTTAAAGCTTTCTTGGTTCAAAAGCTCCTAGTTCCTAGTTCAATTCCACCTCCAAATCAGATTATATACCATCAATTAAGTTTTAGCTTTGCTAAATAACATATAGAATCAATCAAGAAGTTAAGAAAATTGGTGTTACCCTCAAGAGTCTTCAATCTTGGTTCAATTCCAGCTTGCTTTTTCTCCAGATTTTCTCTCCTTTCTCTTTCTCTCTTTGCACGACTTCAAGCTCATTTTTTCCTTTCATTTTTCAGTTGTTTTTATCTCATCTAATCAGAACATGAAGCTGGCTGCTCACAAGGTGCTTGCTTCACCCTACAAATTCCAAAAAGATGACACCTCCTACTTGCTTGCTGTCTTGTTTGACCAGCTAGCTTCTTGAGAAGATTTTTCTTCTTTTTTTTTCATTTTAATTATTTTCCTTTGTGTAGTCCTCCTACTAGGGCTAATAAGCAGATTATATGGTGTTTAATTCACCAACTTGCTTCACAAATTGACCCCTAATTTTGTGACATCTTGTGCTACAATTTTTTTTTTTTTGTTTAAAAAGCTAACACAAACCTAGCTTCTATGCATGTCATGCAATTCAAGGAAATGAATCTAAAAGGGTCAAAGTTTAATTTTCTAAAGTACGGAATTGAACTTTGGGTATTTCAGTAGATAAGTTGCATAAATCTGCGATTTTGGTCTTTTCTCAAGGCAAATTTGAAGGGAACTAATCCAAGTTTTGGAAAAAGAGAAGAGAACATATAAAAGACTCCTCTAGGGCAAAAGAGAAGGGGCAGAACGAAGGAGAAATGACACAAGAGAAGAGTCATGAATTGAAGAGAAGAGAATTTGCAGCAGTAAAAAGGAAATTTCTGCAACAACAAAGAAGATTCAAGGAACACGACATGAGAATGAGTTTCTTTGTGCTTTCTTTATTGTCTATTGAATTTTCTTTTATAACTATAGAGTAAATTGGTATAAGACTTAGAAGGGTTGAACCCTAACTTTTTTATCGTGTTTTCATCTATTATTTAATGGAAAGATCCCTTCATTATTTGATTTGTGAGTTTATTGGTGAATTAGATTTTATTTTGTGCACAAATTCAATTTTGATAGCTTATATTGATTGGGTAATTGAGAAATCACTCAATTAATTAAGAACAACTCTCAAATGAAGGAATTTGCATGAATCACTAGAAATAGGATTCCATAAGTTCTCCCAAGTTGGGTGTGAATCCAATTGTGCATTGATATCCATTGATTTGACTACATCTACTAGGAATTTTGATTTGGAAAGAGATTCCATTCACCCAACCTAATGATAGGAGTTGTAGTCCTGAGAAAGATCGCAACTTAACCAAGGGATTTTAGGGTCAATTGAGATTGGGCAGTCCATTAAACATAAGTTAAAGTGATAATTGGGGTTAGGAAAATTTTACTTCTAAGTTTTGTGTTAGAAATTGTTGCATTCCCATTCCTGCTTTCAGTTTGGGTTGAGTAGGTTGGTTCCCTTCCCCCTTTCCCTAAATTGTCAAAAAAAAATTGTTACATTCCCTTTTTAATCAATTATTTGTGTTTACTTTTTTTTTTTACTTTCTCATTCATTAATTTAATTAAGTTAGTTGGTTTATTGCTTCAACACCTTGTGTTATTTATACTAGATAATAGAGTGCAAGTCATTACTAGTACTTGCTAAGTCCCTGTGAGTATGACACTCGATACTCCTTATACGCTATATTACAAAACAATAGGTATACTTGCCTATAGTATCCATAGTTGAGCCAAGCAGATACCAATGAGCAAAGTGGGGACTTTGGCTCAACTAAAGTTAGGAAAATAGAGCAAAGAGTGATCCTTTCTTTTGTACATGTTGGATTACTTCACTGATAAGTGCTAAAGTGCATTAGTTTTTAGTAGGTCTTTAGGTAGGTTTTTAGTGTTTTTCTATGAGTTTTCCCTTTATTTCTTTGCTAATTCTTCTCATTTCAAATTTGAATGCCAAATTGTGTAAAGGTGTGATTTACATGTGATTTTGTGTCATTTTCGTAGGGTTTGCACATTCCATCACCAATTTGGATGGCAATTGGATGATATTTTGAGATGATTTGAAGTTGGTGATGAGTTAAAGTCAAGAAATCCTCAAAGTGGTGCAAAGAAGCAATAGGCGAAGAAGAATTGGAAAAGAAACGGTTTGGCAGCCTAGACATATTTCAGTGATTTGGTAATAACTTGAGCTATAGATATTGGATTAAGGTGATTCATGAAATTATTTTGAAGCTAAGAGAATGGTCTACAATTCATATGAAGACATCAGAGTCCAGTTCTTACATTTCGAAGGTCAAAAGTTCAAGTTATGGAAGCACATTTGTACTGCAGTACTGTTCCGACCAGTTCTTAGTATTTCAAGCTATATCTCAGCCTACTAGACCTTCAAATGATGTGATTCTTGTTGTTTTGGAAAGCTTACTCAAAGGGATAAAACTTTTATGTTTTGAGCAAAAGCTAGTTCGGCCGTCTTCAAGGTGAAATATCGCATGGAAGAGAAGCAAAACATTCTGACCAAGGCCGCGGGCAAGGCCTTGCCATGGCCTGGGGTGCGGCCTTGGTCAGAAAAGGGAGGACACAAGGCCGTGGGTAAGGCCTTGCCACGGCCTAGTTGTGAAAAGTTGCGTTTTTAAGCACTTTGAGGTGAATCTTTTGAGGAAGAACCCTACTCTTTGGAGAAGGGAAAAGGTGGTTTCTTTAGGGTTCTAGAGCACAAAAAACACACTTTTACACACATCTAGAGGATGTAGAGAGAAGAAAGCAAGAGTAGAGGAGCAACTCAAGGCTTCCATGGTGCAAAGCAAGAAGGCTTCTTCAAGATGCAAGGGATGAATAAAGAAAATCTACATGAGAATGAGTTTTCCATTCTTTTCTTGTATTTTGTTGAGTTTATTCTTGTACATATGAGTTGAGTTGTTATGATTTAGATGGGATGAATCCTAAATTCTTATTACTATGATTTTATTCCTTGATTTATGAAAGACCCACTTTATTCTTAGATTTATTCATGAATGCTCATTGTTGTTGAATTGGGAATTGCTAGCATCCTTTGATTCAATATTGATTTCATATGGGTAGATTGAGAAATCACTTATATGATTAGATCACTTCATGAATAATAAGGCTTGCATGGGTTGCTAGAGATAGAACTACATGAGTCTTCCCGGTTAGATTTAAACCTAACCAAAACCATAAAATCCATAGAACATGAATGCATCTTTTTGGAGTTTTAATTGAGAAGAGATTCTAATTAATCAACCAAGGGGATAGAGGTTGTAATACTTGAGAAAGATTATAACCTAGTTAAAGGATTTTAGGGTCTAAGTAATTGGCTTAATCATTAATCAAGTTAGAGTCATAGCATGTTTAGTTTAGGGGGATTTACATCTAGAATTCACCTCTACTATTGTTCATTCTCTCTGCTGACTTCTAGATCATTTTTATTTAGGTAGCTAATTTTAGTTAATTCTCATTTTCATTAAATTTGCCATTCGTGTTGGATGGTTAGATAATAGAAAGAAAGCTAGTACTAGTACTCGCATAGTCCTTGTGGGATCGACACTCGATACTCCTGTACATTGTACTACAGGAAACGATAGGTGCACTTGCCTAAGTATCCGTAGTGTAGTTGAAGGGATATCATTCACCAAATTGAGAAGGAGCACATAGTGAAAATGAAATCCAAGTTGTGAACTTGGGAGTGGACATAGGTATCGAGTTTGGCGCCGAACCACTATAAAAGTTGTGATGTTCTTTCTCTATCTCTTTTAGTTTAATTATTGCTTATTTATGAGTTTAGCTTGCTGTATATTTATCATTATTTGATTGCAAGTTGATTTCATTACTTATGTTTAATTTTGGGTGAAAATTTGGCGTACTTGCACTAGAATTTTTACAACCTATTCACCCCTTCTCCCTATGAGGTTGCATTTTGGGCCTAAAAGCATCAGTGTAATAATCATTGGACTTGAGATTACTATGTATCTTAAGTATGAATTAATACATTTTGACTCTATTCTTTGTTGCTCATGAAAAGTCACTCATAGGTTAGAGATTGGGTGTAGCATGTGATAAGTCATAAAAAAAACATAATTTAGTATATGGTTTAATATTTGTTTTAGTATTTTTTTTTTTATCTTTTTAACATGAATTTGGCCCATTTTGATAATATTTTCTTAAAAATGGGTTTGCTCTCAGAATTTGAGTTTTTCTTATGGAATTAGGTTTTTGGAGGCAAAATTACATTTTGAGCAAATTAATGCACAAGCTTATGTGATTTTGTAGGTTTTTTATATTTAAACACAATTTGGATCAATTGAAGTATCAATTGTCTTATTTTGAGTTGATTCAACATTGAATAAAAAATTTCACAAAACTTGGTGGTCAATTGTTCAATTTTGGGAGAATTTCATCAACAATTTCACCAACAAATTCATCAATCAACATCCCAAAATTATCATTGAAACTTGAAGAATTAGATCACATTTGATTGGGTTCATTTATGAAGATTCGCAGACCATGTCAGCCAAATTATGATTATTTTCAACTTGTAGCTTGTTTACACCACTTTTGGAGATAGTTTCAATACAATTTGCACCTAGGAAAAGCTTTTTGACGTTTCAAGACAACTTTTTGTCCAAATTGTATTGCAAGTTGCTAGGATGATTAGGGTTCACTTCCTCTACAAATAGAAGCCCCTTGTAGTTCATTTTGAAAATGCTTGGATAGTCATAAGACTTCTTAGTGGTAGAAAAAGCACTCCTTTGTAAATATCAGTGTAAAATTTCTCCAGTTTGTTGTTAGTTTCCAGTTTTTTGTAACAAAACTTTGGAGAAATTCTATTGTAGAAAAAATGTTTGAAGAAATAACATTTCCATCAAAATATCGAGCATTTCTAAACCTATATGTTTCATCTTCTTACTTGCATGCTTTGTTACTTTGCATTTATGTGCTTAACTTTAACTCATTCTATGTGGAACTAATTTTTCATGTTCCAAAGTGAACTGAAGCTATTGATATGAGTTACTTAAATTTATGGCCTTAATTGATTCTTGTTTATTACCAAATGCAAGTCATCATAGTTATTATTTGACAAAAAAATTTTGCATTTAACAATAAAAAAAAGTAAATGAAACTTATGTAGTAGGCACATGGAAGTAGTGATATTCATAAGTGAATTAAGGTTCTAACACAATTCATGCACCTATGGACTAGCACTTGCATGTCTTTACCTTGGAAATAAGAAAGCTTAAATGTTAGTAGTCTTCAATTTGTAAGGAATCAAATTTTGAGTGCAATTGAAATTGAATCCTAAACAATGGTGGAAATAAACAAAGGCCATAAGCCTAGCTCTTATATGTTGTGACTTTTAGTAGATTCTTGGCCATAGACAACTTTATTTCAACAAGTTTTTTTCATTGTTTGTGAAGATCTTAGGGTCTCACATCATCTTAGTTTTGATGATTAACAAAGTAATGATAATGTTTACTAATATTTTATCAAGTTATCTTCGCAGCAAAATTATTAGGAATCAAAAAAAGATGAAAAAATGCAAAAAAAAACTCATCCAGACAACCATGCGAAAGCAATAGAAAAGATGCGGACGTTCGAATTAGTAAGAAATGATTGATGGTCAGAGAGCATCTAAAAGATCATCCAGACGCATATGCAGACATCCGGATCACTAAAAATGCGTAAAATGAAGACTTGGCAGAATGCATGTGGACAAGGGTTCGGACAAGCTTGTAGACTTTCAAACCGCTAGAAGGTCAAAAATATGCTAAGCAAAAGACATCCAAACGAAGACTCAGACGTCCGAACCGCACATGCAGAGGCTTGGATCAAGCTTTTTGGGTCTAATGGCTAGTTTTCTCTGTTTTTCAGATTTGACCATTAGAGCCATTTTTAGCCCCTTTTCTCACCTCCAATTTTAAAAGTGATTTTAAGGGAATATACTCTTGTGTGAATTGTGCTTGTAGTTCTAGATGAGGTAGTTGGTTGGGATTAAGAGCACTTTTCTAAGTGTGGTAAAAAGCTTTCAAGCGTAGCAAAGTGTGAGGGTTGTGAGTGATTGTAAAACTCTTGGTTAGTCTTGGTAGAGTTTTAATGTGACCAAAGTGGGGACTTTGGATCAACAAAAGTTAGGGAAGAGAGAGCAATAGTAATCCCTCATTTCGTAAATATTGGTAAGCTTCACCAACTTGCGAAGAAGTATTTAGTAGATTGAATTTCAAGTGGTTATATTTGGGAATGGATGTAGGTACTGAGTTTGATACCGAATCACGATAAAAATTCTAAATTTCAATTTTCTTTACTTTACGTTTATTCTTGCTATTATTGTGAGCATTATATTTGTTTATCTTGTTAATTATCATTGTAAGATTATTTCATTGTGACAATGGTTGCATCATTTTTGGAGCCCACAATTGGTATCAGAACTTGACCTCCCACATAGGTAGCTTAATAGCTAGGGAGCAAAGAATGGCAACCAATAATGCTAAGTTTCTAGAAGAGAAATCCCTTGATAGACCTCCTATGCTTAATAATGTTAATTATATTAAATGGAGTCAACATATGAAAATATTTTTACAATCTCTAGATGTTGAAATATGGCATGTTGTCTGTGAAGGATCTTTCGAAGCTATCATTTTTTATGAAGGTCTAAGAAAAGCTAGACCAAAAACTAGAAGTGCACTTAGTGCTTTGGATAGAACTAATCTCTCATTGAATGCCAAAGCTACTAATGTTTTATTTAATGCTTTGAGTGATAATGATTTTAGTAGGATACAAGAATGCAAAACAGTAAAATAAATTTTGGAAAAAATTGAAAGAGTTGCATGAAAATGAGGATGATAAAAATGCACAAATTGGAGGAAGCAAAAGGAAACAAATAACAAGGATTCAATAGCCTCCATACTACATGGGATGATTGCAAATCAAATGGAGATGTTGGTGATAAAGTTTTTAGAATGGAAGGCCAATAATGAGGTATCTTCTAGCCATTCTTATTGTGACAGCCCCACCTTACCCTAAGGCGTACCAAAGGGCTTAGCGGACTGCCTGCCTAACTCTCGCCAGGACTCGGGTCAAGCACGCACTAGAATTCCATGAAACAATCGAATATTTTATAGAAAACTCGTAAATACATTCATATGATTCAAACTTAAGAGTAAGGTACCAGTTAAGTAGTTTACATCATAAACACCTAACTAATACAATAAAATCTCAAACATCCTTTTTGCTACCAAAATCCTACCAAGAACTACTCTTGAATCCTCACCACTAGCCTTAATAATAGGAGCCTGTTAAGGAGAACAAATAAAAGGGATGAGCTATAATAGCCCAGTGAGGTTCCCACACATGCAAACGCCACAGGCAGACAATTTAGAGAACAAATAAATAAATAACATTGCCTATATAACAATATAAGAACAAGTTAAGTAAACAATAATCAACAAAGAAGGATACATCTCAACCACGGGAGCAAGCTCAACCGCAGGAGTATCAAGTACATAATCATGTGGCAATAGTATTTGAACCAATAGAGAAACCAGGTCCTTGCCAATGATCAGGTAAAGATCAGATAACAATACCCGTAACCACTCATGCACCTTACCCTCCTCAATACCTCCACTCCAGGGTGAGATCTCAACCCTGGAGGGTAAACACAGTTTGTTCAGTCTGGAAGTTGGCCTCTTTGAGGTATCTCAACTCAGAGGAAAGAACACAAGTCCCTAACACCCAAACACCTTATATCCTCCTCAATACCAGTATGACTAACCATGGTGTAACGGGTGAAGTATAACCACGGAAGTCTAACCCGAAGGCTCAGTTCAGTTCAAAGTTCACAAACAAATATATTCACATTGATAGAAGTTGTGCATGTAACAAATTGCAAGATAGATGTGATAAAGTACACATCTTACCCTCATATAACACATTGTAGTAGCTAATAAGTATCAGCATAAATAGAATTTACACTTAAACATGCATCAGGTGCACTCAAGGAAACACTCACCTGAAAGTTTCAAGAAAATGCCTCGTAAAACATGCGAAGTTCAGACTTGGATCCTAAAATTCATAAGTAGTCTAATTAACCTACTGGATTTTCTTTCAAAAGAATTTTTTTAAATGTACCCGAGTTTAACTAGGGTTTTAAAATAAATGTAAATTGGTTATAGAAAAAAAAATCCAAGAAATTATAATAAGGAATCCGGGCAAAACCCTAAATCAACTGATAAAGAAATTTAAGAAATTCCCTTTTTGGAAAGTAATTTAGTTCTAAGGGCAAATAATTCATTAAGTGTCAAAATTAAGGTTAA
>CM045553.1:25976927-25999110 GCA_024721245.1 Mitragyna speciosa | reverse complement strand
AAAAGAATTTTTTTAAAATGTACCCGAGTTTAACTAGGGTTTTAAAATAAATGTAAATTGGTTATAGAAAAAAAATCCAAGAAATTATAATAAAGGAATCCGGGCAAAACCCTAAATCAACTGATAAAGAAATTTAAGAAATTCCCTTTTTGAAAGTAATTTAGTTCTAAGGGCAAATAATTCATTAAGTGTCAAAATTAAGGTTAAATTTAAAGGGAATGGTTAATACTAGAAATTCGTTACTAATTTCCGCTTTATTTACTACATTAGTTGCAAAACTCTAATAATTCGCTATAAATTTTGGACCAAAAAAAAATATTGCTAAATACTATGAACTAAAGAAGTAGTTTAATTAAATTTTGATTTGGGTTCAAGGTTTTGGTGTAAAAGGAATTTTGTCCAAAATAATTAGTTTATAAGTAAACTAGTTTTTAAAGTCCAAGAAAGATTTATTAATAATAGTCAAGTATAATTTAATAACATAGGAAAATTAATATAGGTTAAAATGAGAAAACTCCAAAATATCCTATACTTAAATAAATTGATGGTTTTAAACTAATTAATATCAAACTAATGATATTTAATTAAATTAAGACTAGTTAAATAACAAATTAGGGTAACTTGGTGAAAATATACTAGATCAAGTGTAAAGTTAAACTAGTCAAAATTTCACTTACACATTTAAAAGTCAAGTTTCTAACAAGTTTAAATCTTAAAAAATTTATAAGAATTTCTTCTTAAAATTGATTAACAAGGTTCCAAAATCATTGTACAACATTTTCCTAAAAACCGGTTAAGTAGATTAAACTTAAGGTGCTCATTATTTGGTGTCACTTCAACCAATTCATAAGCTGAAATTTCCATCAGTTTATGTTATCAAAACTTAGCCAAAACAAGGTTAATATAGCTGGAAATATTATGTTATCAAAGCTGGAATTTTTGTAAACTAGTAAAGCTGAAATTCCAGCAACTTCAGCCCACTAAAACAGGCCTTAAATACTGAAAATTTTCTAGAATTTTCCTCTAACAAGACTAACCAACGTGCCTTCTAACTCTAGTCAAAATTTCAGCCATGAATTCCAAGGTTTGCCACTCAAATAAAGCATCAATTCTTATACAAGTCCACACTAATCAAGTAAATTATAACATAGTTAATCTACTATCAAAGAAAGGATCAAAACAAGGGGAAACCTCTTAATCATGAGCATAAATATTCATATACATAACAAGAGAACAAAATATAACCATAAATTTTAAGTACTTAATGAAATCATAAGAAAAACATAAGAAATCTTCTATTAAAACTTGAAAGAACTTGAAGTTTCTTGATGAATTTACCTCAAAATAGGTAGGATTTTAGTTGAAGAAGAGTGAATCATTAGTTCCTTAAGAACCTTAAACTTTGAGCAAGAGCTTGAGCTTGAAACTTGGAGAGAATTTGGTGAAATTTGAGGGGATTTCTTTTCTAGTTAGTTTAAGCTTTTTGGGAAAGATTACGTTAGTCTTTTAAGTGTTTAAAATGGTTGAAATTGAAGAGCATTTCTTGTCATATGGTGGACGACCAAGAGAAGGAAAAGTGCAAGGAAAATTATGCCAAAAATTTGAAAAGAATTAGTAAAAGTAAAAGCAAATGATAGGTGGCCATTCTTGGGTGCTAGGTGGCATTAATCTCCTAAATATCTAAGTAATAGGTGGCCTTACTTTTCCTAAATATCTAAGCTTGGTTGGTAACATTTAATTGGTGGAATTTTCCTATGATTATTATCAAACATGTATTGATAATAATTCAAGAAATCAAATTGTAAAAGAAAATTATACAATAACAACTAATAAGGAAATTTTACAATTAACATTCATAACATAGAAACTAAGTGGTTTTAAGCTTCTAGGGTTTTACACTTATCATGATTGTAATTGTGATGATGATGATTGTAGTGATGACAAGTTTGATGATTTTGTTATAAAATTACATGATAATTTGTAGAAATCTTTTACCAAAAATAAAGAACTAGTTGTCAAAATCAACTCTTTGTTGAAAGAGAATTCAAATTTTTACAAGAAAATAATGTTTTGAAAGAGTAGAATAAAGCTTTCAAAAAAAAAATAAATTTTGTTGCAAAAATGATGACTTGAAAACAAAATTGGATGAGAAATCCAAATTTTATAAAAAAAAAAATAAAGAAGGACAAGATATGTTGACGAACAAAATTGATGAGCTCCCAAAAAACATTTCAAGTGAAAAACAAAAGCATTTTCCAAAGAAAAGGGTTGGAAAAATTATTTTGAGCAAACATCACACTACCTTATATAAAAATGACATTTGCTTTATAAAATCCACATTTATCAGATATTCAAATGGTATTTGTCATTTTTATTGTCAACATGGCTATATGCAAAATGAGTGTTATGTTAAGAAAAATATTAAACTAGTCATGAAAGCCATGTAGGTAGAGAAGTGTGTTGCTAACAATTTTGCACCCAAGAAGATATGGGTACCAAAATCTATTGATTGACTTTTGTAGATTTGGAGATCACCACAAGACAAGGTAATACATAGACAACAATGATTAAAGGGTAAATTTATTGGTTATTTTCATAGTAGTTTATGTGATTTATGTGATTGAATAATATATATAATCATTTTTTAAATGATTTTAGATTGTATATATTTTATTAAAATATATATAAACAAATGATATTTTTTGTGCCAACTTGTTGATTTATTTAAAAGGTTATGTGTGTTAAATATTATATTGTTCATGTGTATTATTGTGAAGGGAGCAATACTCCCATTTTTGAAAATTTCATTCCATTACCTCACCCATTTTTTTCAGAAGTAAGTCTTATATTTTGTTTTAAACCAAAATATGTTTTTATGATATGCTCACACTTAGGGGGAGCAAATGATTTTCATAACAAAAAAGTATTTTTATACCCAAAATAATGTATGCATTTGTTAAAGGGGAGCATTGTTGATAAATTTTTAAACACACCTCTCAATTCTAGTTTTGATGATGTCAAAAAGGGGAGAAATGTTGATTTGATAACCTAGTTTGTATATTCATTTAGAGAGCCATGAAAATGAGCTTTTTTTTTACACATGCATATCATTTTGCTCATTTTTCTAATTAGCTTGTCATCATCAAAAGGGGAGATTGAAGACCTTAGGGTCTCACATCACTTTAGTTTTGATGATTAACAAACTAATGATAATGTTTACTAATGTTTTGTCAAGTTATCTTTGCAGCAAAATCATTAGAAATCAAAAAAAAGATGAAAAAATGCAAAGAAGTACTTATTCAAGTGACCAGCAAAAGAGATATAGACGTCCAGATTAGTAAGAAATGGTTGATGGTTAGAGAGCGTCTGAACAGTTATTCAGGCGCACATGCGGACGTTCAGATCACCAAAAATGCGTAAAATGAAGACTTGGCAGAATGCATGTGGACGAGGATAGGACGAGCTTGCAAACATCAGACCATTAGAATGTCAAGAATGTGCTAAGCAAGAGACATCCATATGAGGATCTGAATGAGAACTCAGACGTTTGAACTACACATGCGGACATTCAAATTAAGCTTTTTGTGGCTAATGTCTAGTTTTCTTTGTTTTCCAAATTTGACTGTTATAGCCATTTTTAACCCCTTTTTTCACCCTTATAATATGATTATGTATATAATTGAAAAGAACCTTTGCCTACTATTAGTTTACAAGTGTTTTAAGAGTAATTTTGAGAAAAAATACTCTTCTGTGAATTGCGCTTGTAGTTCTAAGTTAGGTAGTTGGTTGAGATTAAGAATGCTTTTCTAAGTTTGGTAGAAACTTTTAAGTGTAGCAAAGTGTGAGGGTTGTGAGTAATTGTAAAACTCTTAAGTAGTCTCAGTAAGGTTTTAATGTGACCAAAGTAGGGATTTTGGATCAACAAGAGCTAGGAAGATGAGAACAACAGTGATCTCTCCTTTTGTAAATGTTAGTAAGCTTCACCAACTTGCGAAAAAGCATTTAGTGGATTCAATTCCAAGTGGCTATACTTAGGTAGTGAACGTAGGTATCGAATTTGGTACCATACCGCTATAAAAAATTCCAGTGTTCTCTTTTCTTTACTTTACGTTTCTTCCTATTGTTATTTTGAACATTATATTGGTTTATCTTGTTCATTATCATTGCAAGATTTTAATTGTTACATTGGCTGCAATATTTTTGGAGCCAACAATTGGTATCAAAACTTGATCTCCCATTTAGATATATTAACTACTAGGGAGCAAAGAATGCCAACCAATAATGCTTAATAGTGCTGATTATATTAAGCATAGGAGATCTAGGAGAGCAATCCCTTAATAAACCTCCTATGCTTAATAGTGCAGATTATATTCGATCAAGTTAGTATTTGGAAATATTTTTACAATCTCTAGATGTTAAGCTATGGCATATAGTCTGTGAAGGACCTTTTGAAGCTATTATTTTTTATGAAGGTCTAAGAAAATCTAGACCAAAAACTAGAAGTGGACTTAATGCCTTGGATAAAACTAATCTCTCATTGAATGCCAAAGCTACTAATGTTTTATTTAATGCTTTGAGTGATAATGATTTTAGTAGGATACAAGGATGCAAGACAGCAAAAGAAATTTAGAAAAAAAAATTGAAAGAGTTGCATGAAGATGAGAATGATAAAAATGCATAAATGGAGGAAGCGAATGGAAACAAAGAACGAGTCTTTAATAACCTCCATACTACATGGGATGATTGCAATTCAAATGGAGATGTTGATGATAAAGTTTTGAGAATGGAAAAAAATAGCCTTCATGCCATAGCACGAGTATTATTATGACATTCTGTACATTATTTGAAAGTCATGTTTAAGTAATGAGCAAGCCATATTTTAATAAATGCTTAAGTTGAAAGACAAATTAAATTATATATGTCTAGCTATGACTATTTTACCTACTTTACCAATCGCACAATAAACAAATTTAGAGTTATACCAGTCAAACCAATTTACAAACAGATATAAATATGGCAATTTTTGCGTTATTTTATTCGACTAAAATAAAGTTTGATAGCATGATGCATTGTACAAGTTCAGTTCCCGTAGACAAAAGGCGAATTGTTAATTGCTATTAAACACTAGCGTCCTAGCAATTGCATTAACTTCTCCTAATGACACTTATTCACTAATATCAATTTGATAAAATACTGATTGATTGAAGGAATCATTAGTCTCGTGTGTGTTTCTCCACCAAGATTTTTAAATTCGTTTTCAAATTGAATTTTAACAAGTATTAACCTATTAAATAAAACTTACAAAAAAAACCTATTAAATAAATATATAATTCATGTAATTTTTGCTTCTAACAGTCGATCATTACTTCCACATTAGTATTGATCTAGTGTTAGCATCATGTAAAATTTCTAAGAAAATCAAATCCGTAAATTGATAAAAAAAAAAATATCCATAGCTCTATCAGTAAATGTTTGGAGTAGTTTGCGACTTTTGTCTAAATATTATTAATCCACGACACCATATACATTTTCTAAATATGGGCAGTAAAATATAAGTTGAATTGCTCCCCTTCGAATCTACATAAGTTTGAGAACTTCCATACGTGGTAATGTAAAAGAAAAAAGATGAACGTCTATACTTAATAGTTTAAAAAGATTATTTGACTTTTTTCCACTTAATTATGTGGGATGGTATGAATATGATGGTACTTATGAATTCTTTGACTTTTTTACGGATAGTTCAAAGAAGTGGTCAAAAATCTCTAATAACATGCAACTAAACTATTTTCCAATAAAAACATTCAATATTCTTCACATACTAACAAATTCAAAAAAGCATCGACTTTAACCAAATCATGATTAAGTTAATTTTATTGTAAGGATATGATAATGTTCATTTTTTATTTGTTAAATTCACTAAATTCTTATGTATGTTGTGCATAAAAAAAACAAACAGGGCAAATGCTAATACACACACACATATAATAAAGCATGGTTCTCATACTTACCCACACACTCTCTCTCAGAGTTGGCGCAATAGGTGAGAGAGCCTATTTCACTCTCCTCTCTGGCCCGTACAATTTCTCTCTCATATCTCTTTGTTTTTGTGTTTTCTCTCTCCTAATTTAGATTTAAAATTCTAATATTTGTATACTTAAGGATAAAAATTGTACAAGTGATTTTTTCCACATCCATTCAAGGTTTTTTTATTAGAATAAAATTATACTTTGACATTTTATTTTCTTATGACTCACTAATTGAGAATATTCCAATTATATGGTTATATTCACCATAATAATTTTATTTTGACTAATGCAATAATTTTTCTTGGATACTGTTATAAAAAACTAAAAATTTTCAATTATTCATGTGTTCATGCATTTTTATATTTTTCATCTGGAAGAGATATGAGTTTGAAAAGCATCGAGCTACAAGAGACATAAAATAAATTTTTTGAATGATGTTATTCTTTAATCTTATATATCTTCCACGCTAACAAAATTTTTAATGTATAATTCCATTGATACCTCTTCTGCAAATTCTATTTATTATTTAGTCTTTTAAAGCTTCACATTCATTATTAAGAAACATATATTTTCATGAGAAAAATTATCCAGGCAAAGCACAAAAAAGTTATTTAGATTTATATTTACAATTCAAAATAAAAGGCACAATATGCTATAATCATTGGAGAGAGAGCACCCCGTTATTTGGGTTGTCTCTTCCTTTCGAGTTAAATACCAACCTGCATGTTTTTTAGGGGGGAAAAACCACACAATTGGCAACGATTGTTTGCAAAAAACAAAGAAAACTACCCATAAATTTATTAAATAGCAACTACCACATTATGTTGTTTTTATCTAATTAAATTTAAATTCATAATTGTTTAATGCACAAGTATGCCATATTTACTAGTTTTTTTATAATGACCGCATCAACGCATAAATTTAGCTTCTTTTTTGGTCCTTGTCCCAAATTTTCCAAGAAGTGTAACAAGTAGCTATGAAGCTCATGGAGCTATGAAGATGGATATCTTAGGATTGCCTTCTTTTAGAAAATGTTCCTTTTAGATTTTATCGTTCTATTTTTTGTAAAGGGAGTAGTACTCCTCTTTTATGCTTTATATAATAAAATCTCATGTAACCTTTAACTTTGATTATTAATAAAATTTAGGACTGGTGCCCACCCCTGTGTACAGGGTTAGCCAAGAAAAAAAAAAAAAAAAGTAGGGGTGTGCAAGTTGACCAGATGACCCGAAAATTGGTCGATCCGACCTGAACTCGATCTAAAAAATGTGGGTATCTGACCCACTAGATTTTACCAAATACGAGTCATATGCGAATTACTCTGTTAAGCAGGTCAAATACGGATCCAAATTTTAAAAACCTAGTAGGTATTTGACCCCGACCCGCATATTGGGGTAATAATGTAATTTTATAAAGATTCTCTAATTTAGGTCACCTTCCATAATTTTTCATTAATATTAATATCAATATCTTTTATTCTTATTTTGTAAAAATCCCAAGCAGTGAAGAGCATCACATTATCAATATTGAAATGTGAAGAATTAAAGATGCGGCGCTATAAACTCTAGTTATAATAGTTGTCTTGTGTTATTTTTTTTATTTTTTGCCTCAAAAACATGGCTAGTGTTTATAGTATAAGACCTATGTGCACAGTGTTTCTTTGTCTCAAACAATTAAAAATTTCTTTAGTGCTTGTAATGAATTCGTTATGAATTCATAGTTTGTAAGACTTGATTTAACATGTGTTGTTTAAGTTTATATTTGTTATAAATAGTGCTTTAATTATTATAAGATTATCTAAAATTTTAAACAAATTTAACAATATGCAGATACGGGTCGAATAATACGAATATCCAACTCGAAAAATACAGATATTTGATCCGTCGAATATCTTCATATACAGATACAGATACAGATACAGATCACAATTTTGCCTGACTTGCATTTAGCACGTCAAGCTATATCTAACCCATGTGCAACCCTAGAGAGAAGCATAATCAGATAACAAAAATGTCGCTTATATTTTGTTGGACCCTCAATTCGATGCCAAATTCAGTGTCAATAACAATGAATTGGCATATTACGTGTCTACTCATCAAATTTTCAACATATTCCTAACTTTTAAAGTAAATAAAGTGATTCCTAACTTGAAAAGTAAATAAATTGATTTGTAATATATTCCTAACTTTCAAAGTAAATAACACATATTCCTAACTTTAGAAGTAAATTAAGTGATCGGGTAAAATAAAAACTAGAAATTTCCTTATCATTAGCACCAAGACATTGGAGTTGCGCAGGATACCACTGGCTTATTGCCTGCACCTCTTGGCACTCTGCACTCGTACCCCTCTGAGTGTTAGAAGCCTGACATATTTCACCATTTTCCTTTCCGCCGTTGCTGCTGCCGAATTCAGACACTGTGAAACACGGACACCAAAGACAGGTTCGTCGATCTTGCCCTTTAGTTCCAAAAATATGTTTATCTACGTCGTTGTAATCCCACAAAGGAGCGAACGAGCAAATACCCTTTAACTATTTGGCTATATTCAATCCTCTAGTAAAATTATAGAATATGTATGCTATCTGTTTTTCTCGATTTTGATAAGCATTTTTTTGCTGGTATTACAATGTGTTTTCCTTGATGTTCTTTGTCGCAGTTGATGATCTTAAATGATAATGCCAGTGGCCCTAAATCATTTATTTCAGGTTTATTTAACTAAACTGCAGAATTAGACTTAGGGGAATCAATCAAGGGGATGTGTATGACTAGTAATGACACCCATTCTTGATGTTTTGAAAATAACTATCACAATTATTCAATCGGAATAGAAGTGATTAATTTGTGTGTCTATGATTTCTCTAAAAATACTACTCTATTAAACTTATTAATCCTTTTGGAGGAGTGATACCTATTCCATTATTAAACCAAACATGTTGAGTGGAATCATCATAACCCATAGACATAGTGGGGTTAATGATATCCATAATCATGGTGATTGAGAAATTTGAACCAAACAGCTCCTTAATGACTTGAGGTCGTTTATAGATTAAATGCAGACTATTATAATTCATCTTATAAGAATTAGTAAACCTTTTCTACAAGCGAAGGTTTTGACTGTAGATTTTGTTAGTGAAATATGATGAGGTATTATATGTAAGGGTTGCCAACCAAAATTGGAGGAAGGGAGAATTATATGTATTTAAAGAGAAGGTAGATTCGGTGCTTCAAACGTCTAAAGAATGGAATGCCCTCTCATATTCCTCTCTGCTAGGAGGAATGTCCTATTTGTTTCAAATTGCTAGGAAACTATTTATCTTTGCTGCAGACTAACCATGTAAAATTCAGAGAAAGGAAAGAACATCTGCCTTTCAAACTTTATGGATGTCAGATAGGAAACCCTTCATGTTTCTGATAGGACACATGGAACATTCTTGAAGGAGAATGAAATGACAGAAAATCGTTTTTTCCTCTGTTCCAGTTTCATTAATACATATCTATATACGTGTTGAGATATATTTTTAGATTTGATATTAAAAAAAAGTAATATAATAAATGATGTTCCCAAACTGAAAGAATTCAAATTGTTTGTGCTGCAGTAATATAAAGATTCTGTAATTAACACAGGAAAAACAATTACTTTGGGGTGTAGGCCTGATATGGGAGCAACTGCCTTGATGCTTCGCTGCTTCTTCAGCATCTGAAACTAAGTGAATGACTGAAGGGTGAATGCCATGATAAGGTGCCCCAAGAATGAAAACTTTAAGATATCTGTGTGCTACTTTCATACACTCAGGAAATATCCAAAACCGGAAATTTTCATTACGTCATCCATTTCAAAGGTCCTACCTGTGTATGACTCAGATGCACAAGAAACCCGTATTCGTAACACACATAGATTCTTCCTATCAACAATTTGCTATGACTATAAGGTGCCAAAGTCAGAACAGTTCCACTATCCATGTGGGGAATGGTTGTGATAATGCTTGTGGTATAGATGTATGTGACAGTCTTGAAAGATTTCACCAATGTACTCCTGAAAAGAACTTCTGGGGAGCTGTGGGTTTGATTGTGGGTACCGCTGTAGGGCCTGGAATGTTGGGATTACCTGCAGCAACCATAAAATCAGGTCCACTTCCATCAACACTTGCCCTCTTCTTTTCTTGGCTCTATGTTATTTCTTCTATTATTCTTGTTGCCGAGCTCAGCTTTGCTGTAATGGAAGAAGATGGTGTTGATGAAATCAGTTTCACTGGCCTTGCAAGGAAGACGCTGGGAAATAGTCTTGGTACTTTTGTTGCCTTGATCTATGCTTCCCTAAGCTTTTCTTTGTTAGTGGCTTGTGTTTCAGGAATTGGTGTTATAGTCTCTCAGTGCTTTCCATGGTTAAATCTTATAATTAGTAATGGATTGTTTCCATCGATGGTTGGAGTTGTACTATGGTTATTCCCGTTTAAGGCCATTGATGCAGTTAATAGGTTTCTATGCATTATAATGCTTTTTTCCATAATTGCACTTGTGGGGATTGGTTCACTTGTGGGGCGAACTAATATATTGGGTTCCTTTGGCTATGCTTCATGGAAGATTTCTTCGGTTTTGCCTGCTATACCTGTTGCTGTTCTTACACTGGGATTCCATGTTATTACTCCTTTTGTTTGTAAAATTGCTGGGAACTCTGTACATGATGCTCGAAAAGCAATACTCTTTGGCGGAACTATTCCATTGCTTATGGTTCTGTCATGGAACATAATTGTTTTGGGGCTAGCAGGAACAAATTCTACTCCGTCAACCAAGGATCCCATTTCACTTTTGCTTTCAGTTAACTCTTCAGCTTTATTAGCTGTCCAAGGTTTTGCATTTTCAGCACTGGCAACTAGCTTAATAGGTTATGCTGTGAGCTTTCCGAAACAGGTTGTTGATACATTGGAGTTGATCTTTGGTAAATCAAATTCAAGACATAATAAAATCCAGAAATCTGAAGCACCTCCCAATCAAAATGAAGTTGGAAAGGTTGGGCAAATTACTTTTACACATGGGCATGGTGATGGAAATGAAGGCACAGTTTCTTATGGCAGTCTCGATTTCCATTTTGCGTCTGAAGTTATTTCTGCCTCTGTGTTGAACTCGTTGAGAAGCATTGTGATGCCTCTTGTGCTTGGCCTTCCTGTTCTAATTTCTTCATTATATCCATCTACATTCTCCAAAGCTCTTGACTATGCTGGAATATATGCCAATTGTTTTCTGTTTGGCATCCTCCCTCCATTAATGACACATATTTACCAGCATCAAAAGAAAGTCAGGTAAGACAGTAACTTTTTCTGGTGATTTACTACAAGATTAAAGGACACTGCAGTTTCTTTCTCATCTTGTTGGGAATCATATTAAGAGTACTTAAATTCCATTGCCTGCTATTCTTTTCCTTTTTTTTTAATCTATCTTTCACTGCTACATCGCTTCCACTTTATGGACTTCTCGATAGAAAAATATGTTATTGGTTAATGGACCTGTTTTGGCAATACCTTGGCAAGAATAACATAGAAAAGGAAATAGAGTTTTGCCTATTTTTTTATTTTTTAAACAGACCTTATAGAATGAAATGTTCTGCATTACTTTACATGAAGCTAACGTGGTTTTTCTCATTGCATGTTTAGCTTTCGAGACAGAATTACATAGATTTTTTGCTAATCTTCAAGCTTTTATTAAATAGGTTAACGATTCTACCAGGAGGGAATGTTGCGCTCTTACTTCTCTTCAGCATTGCAGTTGTATTAGCTATTTGGCATTAGATGGATGGCTGGTGATTATAAAAGGAAGAATTTTTTTAGAAGACATGCAAGGAAAATACTAAAAACATGAAAAGTTGAGCTAGATTTTTACCTTGTATCTGGCGAATGCTACTGATCGTTGTTTGCAGCAGCTGATTGGGTGCATACGTGAATGGAGTCCATTAAATTTCTACTTATTGCTTTAGTCAATGGATAACTGGTCTACAAGTAGAACAGCTAAAACTATCTTTTTAACGCATTGAAATTTAGTTGACTCTCAGAGTTGTCTGATTTATTGCTCTTTCCACTGCCATTTATCTGCAATCTTGGGATAGGTAAATTTATGTAATTAACATAAATAACAGCAGTTTAGGGAATGTTCAAAACAGGTTTGGCACTCCTTGATTTAGTAAATTCTTTTGTACTATGTGAGAAATTAGAGTCAAAGTGCAATTCTGTTGTTCAGTTCATCTCCTCTATTGACAGAATTTGCATAGAGAAGCTTATGTTTCCAAAGTTGATGTGCTTTTTGAATTCTGACCAAGATAAAACAAATCAAGGTGCAAGAAATGAATGAAATTTCAAGTGAATTCCACAGACAGTGACAAACCAAAAACAAATCAAATTGCACATGAACATAACCAGCTGACTGGTGTCTGTTTTCACTTGTAAATGCAGAAGCAAAGAGTTCCCATTCCATGCCTTCACATTTTATGGGGTGTCAAGAATTTATTCTCATTGACGCTGTTTGGTTTTGTTCCTTTGATCAGGAAGCTCATACCTATGTGGTAACATGCATTTAGGAGGGTCAGGGAAAGGATTTGCTATGTATATCTTCAGTTTTTGAGTTCTATAAACTTTATATATTTATACTGCTTTGACAATTTAGTCGAATTGTCTCTATCTATCTATCTATCTATCTATCTATATATATATATATATATATATATATGTGTGTGTGTGTGTGTGTGTGTGTGCGTGTGTGTGTGTGTGTGTGTGTATGTATGTATGTATGTGTGTATGTATGTAGACACACACACAAACTTAGACAAAAATAACGGACAGGAAGTAATAGCATTTTGTGCTGACGCAAAATTGCTTTAGCTATAATATATGCATACACAATAACTTCTAGTTGAAGTTAGAAGAGGTGAATTTTTTTTTTTTTTTTTTTTTGGTTGAAAAAGGGGGTATCCCAGCTTTGCTGGACTATTCCCCTTGCAGCTGTGCAGAGCCCGCCCCAAGATGCACAACAATGTTACCCGCAAGAGTTGAACCCTGAACCGATTCCCTAACTAAGAAGACGCGGAACCATCCGACCTGAACTGATCCCCTAACTATGAAGACACTGAAGCATCCGACTACTCGCAAGGGCTAGAAGAGGTGAAATTAAGTAGTGGTTTCTTACCCTCGTTGGTCCCAAGTATTTGCGATTGGACTTTTGCTTTACTCATAGCATTTTCGTATCCTAGATTAACTGGATACGAGGTCATTTGAAGAAATAGGGGAATAAACAAAGTTCCAAAAATTTTCAAATTGAGAATAAGAATTTTTACTGACCAATATTGCTTTCATATACCCAATTAACAGTACTAGTCTGTCCAGCTTTACTTAGAGAGGATAAGAAAACCCACAAAAAAAAAAAAAAAGAGGCAAGGCAGATTAGATACATGGGTTAAGCATTTGGCTACGAAAAAAGGAATGAAACCTGAAACTTCACTTCTATAATTGCACGTGATCACCTTTGGTTCTTGTCAATCCTAATTACATAAAGGTGTAATTCCTGGTAGTTATCTATGGTAAAGGGTGCTTTCAATAGTCATCCAACTGAAACGATGATTTTGGCACCGATGTTCCTTTGGTGGGAAACACATTTGAGATTCCAAGTGGAAAAAGTTTCAAGGAATCGGCTAATGGACGACGTCAGGCGGCTAAACATCCTAGAATACACATGCTTGCGAACCCCAATCGCTTTAAAGTATACAATCCGATTTTCTTTTTGGGTTCAATTTCAATTTTCTCCTCACCACAAGCATGCATTGAATTTTGCCCCTCACTATAAATTTCTGCAAGAGCTTTTGGATACAACTCATCTGGTGGCCAGACTAGACAAGATCCTTTTCTCATGTATTTTTTCATTCCACAGTGTATACAGTACTATCAGTTTGTTAGCAAGTGATATTGATTTTTGTAAAATCTTATTTTGAAAAAGCTAAAAATTAGAATGCAAAAGTAGCCCTTTAGTTGCTTCTAATTTCAGTTTAAAAAATCTGAAAGCAAAAGGAAAAAAAGATTGAGAAAATATTTTTATGAATAAATGGCAACATTTTGTTAAAAAATAAAAAACTCCGTGGATAAAATTTTTAAGGGTCAAACGGAGAGAGTAGAAGGTAAAGATCCTGGACTTCGTAAAAGTTTATATAATAATTACTTGAAGATCAAAAAAATCAACAAGATGGAATTTACTATGGAATTAGAAAAGCAAAGTGAATCGAATTGGGTGAAATATTGTTGTTATAACCAAATTAAAAGTTTATATGATAATTACTATGGAGATAAAAATTAACAAAAAGATGAACTTTTTGTGCAAGTAAAAACGAAAAGTGAATTTAGTTGGATAACAATGTTGATAAAACCAAGTCAAAATCTCATGCAATTTTTACATAAAAGCCCACCGGCCTTGGTACTTCGATCGTGTATATTTTTAATCAAAGAATCTACTTTTATTTAAAAATTAAATTAAATGTAGAAAATAAATGCAATAAGATATTTGACTTTGAAAGCGCCCAATTTGCTCAAATGGCTAAATTATGGTATCTACAAAATCAGTCTCTAACCTGGCTGCAAAAATTGAAATGTACTTGATTTGTTATGTTCGCAGTCAAACTCGATTGGAGGACAATAAATCTTCATTCCTCTAGCTTGGTGTAAATTTAATTGGTAGAATGAATTGTCGCCGTCTTTCATCAACATCTGTGTCTCTTTCCTCAAAGAAACATCAAAATATTATTTCTTATACTTCTTGGAATTTACCTTCTTTTTTTTAGGTTCTTTAATTTACCTTATTGATCACTCTTATCGTTCTTCAAATACAACTGACAGCTATCACAGAATTCAGACGATGAGACATAATTTAGTACAGCAACACAAAGCTTGGTAACAATTGAACCTGAGTTTTTTTTTTTTTTTTTTCCTAGTCAGACCACAACTATAGTCTTTTTTCTACCACTTTTTCAAAGCCTTGCAAGAAATTAGAGACGTACTGTTAATTTTCTTGAATTGGAAAATATTAAGTAAAAATTTATCACTTAATTTGCGGAATATTTAGACACAAAAATGCATGCTCAGTTCCGCTTCCATACATAAGCATGCTCTCTTTTCCTCTAGTACGCAAAAGAAAAAAAAAATCTTCTCTCATATCCAGTTTCATACATAATTTTTCTTACATATTATAACACACTTCTACCTAATATCTATATATCTATTTACAAACACTATTGACACACAAATACACACTCGCCCACACCTTCTATATTAATATATGGTGTATTAGTAGTAATAAAATATTTAACAAATTAACTTAGTATAAAAATAAATCATAAGATTGTTGCTGAAGTATACAACATACAAAAAAACAGAATATTTCAAATTTTCAAGTTCAGATGATTATCAGACAAATATCACTTAAGAACTCAACAAGTTAATACTTTTAACATTTAAATTTCAATTTTTAATTTAATCAAACTACCCCAACTCTAAAACATTTGGTTGGGTAGAAAATATTTCCGAAAATATTTTTAAAAATTTTCCGGTGTTTGGACATTTCTTAATTTGGGAAACATTTTATACAGAAAAACATTTTACACATTACAATTATAAATAGCTTAACTAGAAACGCGACTGAAGTTGGTTTCCAATAAGACGCGTCTCTCCCACCTTTCATTGATTTTCTATCTTTAACAAATCCTCACTAATTCACTTTTCTCCAGTGATCAAAACGCGAGAGAGAGAGAGAGAGAGAGAGAGAGAGAGAGAGAGAGAGAGAGAGAGAGAGAGAGAGAGAGAGAGAGAGAGAGAGAGAGAGAGAGGCTCATATGTAGTCGGTGTCTCTGACTTCAGCAAAGTTCCTTTCCGACCTCTATATTAGGTGAGACTCCAAACGTCCGACATTCTCCATTCCAAGCAATGTTGCACCAACAGCCTCAACCTTTTGTGCGTTCTTCTATCTCTCACTATCATAGGCAGATAGATTCAAACTCACTAGACATGGAGGAACAAAATTGATGACAATCTATCGACATTGCAGAAATTTCAATATGAAGCACTGCTTCTGGCATGTAGCCTTTACTATTTTGTCTCGGTATTGAAATTAGTTTTCTTCAGAAAGTGTCACGGATGCTTATAAGATTTGCTATTTTACTTTTTGTGTTAGATAGGTACTAGGAGGGCGGTGACACTAGTCGGCAACTAGACCGGTACTAGGATGGCGGTGACACTAGTAGGCAACTAGTAAGCAACGATTCCGTTTATAGACTTTGCGTTCTAAAAGAATGACGCATAAACATAATTTGCACTTTGATATAAAAAAGTGATATAAGAATACTTATGTAACTTTTTTTTTACCACATAAAAACTTTTCAGCAAGGACAATGTTTTTTGGGTGAATGAACCTAGTTCTAATTGGTCAAATGGTTCTTAGTCATAAAAGGGAAAATTGTAGTGGTTATTGCCTGTAATTACATCATTAGTCATTAGAAACATCTTACCTAAAATGTTGGCCAAATGCATGAAGGACGGTTAAAATGATTTCTTGAAAAAATGCTTTCTGTGGAAAGTATTTTCCAAGGGAAAATATTATGGGATAATTTCACACATCTCCTCTAAAGTTTGTCGTAATTGCACTTGCATCCTTTCAAGTTTTGAAAATTACCTTACGCCGTTTTGTATTTATATTTTTTATAACAAGAAAAACCATTTTGATAATGTAATCTAAAAATACCACCAAACACCCTAAAATACCCCTATTGCTTTTAACAAAGAAAATTAAACTTTAAAAAATTAATTAGTTAGACTCATATTCATATTCTTACATCAAGCTTTCAATCCCCACCATATTCTATTCTCCAAAATCAAGTGATCAATCTAAACAAACGTAATTTATCTATCAAAATCTTACAAAAAAATATATTAGTAAGCCTAATTAAAGGAGCAAAAGACCTTGAGTTTTGGATTTTTTTAATTTTTTTATTTATTGCTTGCTTTTAGACGCAATTAAGGATATTTTAGAATATTTGACTGGTGTTTTTAGGTTATATTATTAAAATGAATTTATTTTGTTACAAAAAATATAAACACCGGACCAAACGTACACTTAAAGCTAACAATAAAAAGTTACATGCAGACACATTGTTCTATATATGTATATCATCAAACTAATAGTAAAAACGTAAGAAGATGTTAATCTAATCAACATACTTTGAACATCGAAATAATGTGTTTTGCGTTCATTGTGAGTTTTCCAGGCTGCACTTGTAAGTGGAATTTTGGATTTTTATGGATTGAATTTGAAAGGCTTGTTGTGTTAGGGTTGAAAAGATAAAATTATCTAAAGGAGAGTGGCATTCAAGTCATTGGATTGTTTAGTGCAATTTTTCCATTATCTGTGAACTCTCACTAATTTGACAAATTTTTACTTGAACTCCGGGCTAATCTCTAAGTTTACGTCAATCTATCTGTCCATTCTCGCAATTTCAAGTTTGAAAAGTTTTATTTATGGATTCTCTCCAAAATAATTTTCTATAAGTTTTCGAAATACTCAAAGAATTTTCAAAAGTATCACTGTTTTAAAATAAAATATGTTATCGTTAACCGTTCTATTTTCCAATAGAATCATGCCTAATATCTTAACGAAGTTATATTTTTAATTTTAGTTAGCAAAAATTATTTATATAAGATTTACCTAATTCCTTATTTTTGTCAACGAATTTATCCGATTTATTATCTATCTAAATTCCTCAAGGAATTCCTTTCACGCATCCAGTTTCAATTGTTTCAAAACTTTATGAGTAATTTATTATAGTATGATTCCTTTCTTTTTTAATTAAATCAAATTTGGCTCCTTGCCTCTGTGTGAGTACTTTTTTGGGAAAAAGAGAGAGCATATTTTTTAATAATAATTTCAAAAAGCTTGAGAGAGAGAGAGATAGAGAGAGAGGGAGAGAGGGTCGGATGAAAACAAAAACTGCCTTTTGATTTGCAAAATTGTTCAGAAAGCTCAAAGTTGTTTCACGCAATTTTGTTGAGATTATGAGAAATCTAGCTGTATTACATACTTAGACTAGACTTGGTAATGTGAGATTTTTTAGCATACTTGTTAAGATGTTAAAACTTAGACTAGGAGTATTTATAGTGGAGTCTTCTCAAGTGCAGGGAAGAAATTTTCAAGTCCTTTACGCGTACGCTGGGGTAAAAAAGGAGGCAAAAAAATTGGACGGAATTTTGCCACTGTAAAGAAAAGAAGTTCATGACATATCAGTATTATCGGTTTGCCAAAGTCCAACCTGGAGAAGAACTTAGATAGCGGATTAAGCTTATTCATAGCCAACTCACTCTGAGTTGTCTTGTCTCAATATCTTTATTTTTGCTCTAAGTGTATTGTTTCCATTTGTGCTTCCAAGACTTCTATTGATATGTTGAAAGTATTTCTTGTTCGTCTGAGATTAAATCTATGCTTCAAAATTTTATTTGCTACATATTAACCTATTCGCTCACCTTCTAGTTTGCTTAGTTGGGATAATAGAAGAAATACTCAATTTGTAACTCTTTTAGCTTGAAAAGTTGAGATAAGACTTTGGTATACTATTTTAGCAAATTTTTCAAAGTAGGTTTTTATAATTAATGTTTGAAAGCATACGCATGTGTGTATATTTGTATGTTTATACAAGAAATAATCGAACTCAATATGCAAGCATATATGTATATATGTATACTTATATGTATATCTGCATACTTACACACACACACTCTTAGAGAGAGAGAGAGAGAGAGAGAGAGAGAGAGAGAGAGAGAGAGAGAGAGGGGGGGGGATGAGCATAAATAGAATATGCGTGTTATCATAAATTATTTCTATTTTTACACTGTGGTGAACCATTTCGTATTAACATTAATTTAGGAATTGATTGAGTGAAGCATATTAATATTAAAATGAAGTTCTTTTTGAAATAATAATTAAAGAAAACCCCAAGGCCATGTTACACAAAGGCTTGAAGCTTCCATTTCACTAAATCACCTGTATATGGATTTCAGTTAGGAAGCAGAATTTAAAAATTTTCTTCTTTACTCTAGTGGTGTATACGAGTCTAGTTGTGCCGGACTTTCTTGTGCTAAAACTTGTTTGTTTACGTTAACAAACTCAAATTTGTGTTAAAGTTAAATTTGATTATTTCTTGAGAGAACACAAATGAGTTTCTGTTGATCCAACTCAAGTAAAGTCTGAGTAGTTTGAATATTTTATATATACATTTTAAACTTTATAATTATCAAGTGAGTTTGAATCGAATTTGAAGCGTTAGCAAATGATAAATTTTGTTCACGTTTGGCTTGATTAGCTAACGAAAAAAGTTTGAGTGAATCAAATAATTCAGTTATCTGTCAACCCTACTTTACTCTCTAGCTAATTAAAAATTTGATGTGAAAAATGAATGTCAAAAGCAGTTATCAAGATTCAATACCTAAAACCACAAACATTTATTACTGATGAGGAAAGAGTTCCGATTGGGTCCTTTGCATAGGACTAGAGCAGCTTATTGAGTATTTCTCCGTGAACCACAACTTAAGGCAGTTGCTCTTACTATTTGTCTGGATTGTGGGCAAAGGTATGTCAACTCGTGATAATGCTTAACCAGTTGAGGAAATAAACTGGTTAGGCCAACTAATGATAAGGATGTTGTCCCATTATGTTAAGTTTGCACGATCTTGAAGTTTAAAATTCATATATTCGAAAAAGAACAAAAAACAATAAACCATTAAAAGATTTGCCTTTTGTATTGATTCTTATGAATTTTATGTTTGAGAAAAGTATTAAATACATCAAGTGACGTGTCACGCGATGCATTAGAATCAATAATTTATCGCCACGTGATAATGGTGAGCCACACCTTGCCGTATTTGATGATATGTGATTGATTTTATTACATGACGTGACATGATGCACCTAATACTTTCTCTACGTTTGAGGACATATTGTAGGGCTACGATCATCAAAGTCAAACACTTTTCCTACTAATTAACATGTTATCAATCGACCAACCAGGATGATGCTGACCTTCTATTACACCATAGATTCTTAAACAAGTGCACATATCATTCCTATAGTATAGCTTGTAAGGTAATAATACAAGTAACACAACGAAAAAATAAAAATTTTATTACCTTATCTATGGATCTCTTTGATATCTATATATGATTACAAGGAGGTTTACATGAGAATTATGTCAAGCACATAAGATTTCTATGATCCTTTGATGAAGAGGTAGGTCAATCACGAAAAGCCCTCCAAGCATTGAGTTTCTAATGATATCCACACGAACACAATCTTGTAGGAACTTCTACGAGCTTGCTTGCTTCAACTTCTGAATGCTAACTCTCTTGAATTAATTAAAGAACACAAAAGAATAAAATCGAACAATTAGGGAGATGGAGAAAAGGAGGTGGCAGCACTTTTAGGTTTTTCTCTCTCTAGAATTTTGTCTTGTATTGCAATATTAATTCAAGAGTCAACGTATGGACATATTTATAGAAGTAGAATTTTAGTCTTTAAGGAAACAAGAGCAATTGATAACCAAAAATATTTAATAGCTTACATTAAACTAATCCTATTCCTTTAGGAAATTCTATTCCATAAGAAAACCAAATAACTCTTTGATTCCTTTAAGGAAACTAATTTCCAACGAGATTTCAAATATTTATAAATAAGTCTTTTAAGTTAATTTATCTTATAAATTAACTCCATAAGTATCTATACTTATCTTAATTATAATTTTGCCCAAAGATTATGTTCTTTATGTGTGTGACCCATTAAGTTCGATTCACGCTGGCAATAAGCATAAATTATAACTCATTAATTAATCAATTAAGAGTTATATAAATTAAACACTTTAATTTATAATTAATTTACTAATTAATTAATTCGTACTTATAGATCATGAATGGGGTCTAGCAATGCATCATGACCACCCAAGTGAATAGAAAAGTCATATGATAGACTATACCTATCAATAACAATGTTACCGTATAACTAAGATCCTTTCATCCACTATAATTCAATTAGTCTAAAAGTGTAATGCACACTTTTAAATGACTAATTAATATTTTCTGTTCCCGATATATGACTTTCCCTATTAAGTATACCTTGAAACTACTTTCAAGTTATACTATCACTTTTTGTAGAAGAATTTGTTGAGTTAATATTTCTAACACAGTTGAGTGGAGATCACTCTTCTGTAAAAGAGTGGTGATTCTTGATATTGATTACCTCACTATCCTTTCATACTTAGATACTATACTCAATCTCTATTCTATGGGCCATACTCATTTACGAACACCGGAAGAAATAGAGGTCAAAGTATAGGCACTCCACACTCAAGATACTATGGTTAATCTCAATCTAAATATCACTTTCACCATTGCCATTTACGAGGTTCAACCATTAGCACTATAGTTTGGAACACTCTTGGCAAATTCAATCCAATGAAATTGTTCTCAACAACCATCCATATACCAAAGCTTAGGTGTCACGCACACCATAGTTAGTTAAGAGATCAATTACTACCTTACTACAAGTAGAGGCAAAATATGTGCTAGTCTAGCTCGTATTAATGATGTCCAATCTCATTAATACTATGACTAAGATATTTAAGAATATAACTTTATGTTTATTTAGAGTCTCATAATTGTAACCCTTACAATCTCCAATACACAGTCAATATTCTAGGAACTTTATAAATAAACAAGTAATATGTAGAACAAGTTATGAATGATAAAGAGAAAATGCCACATATATAAATAAAACATAAATAAGTGTAAGTACAAAAAGCCTTAAACCAACTTGATTTTAGGGAATACACTAACATAGCTTAGATAAGTATGTTTGTAGTTTTGGATTACATTATCAAAATGGACTTGTTTTGTTATGAAAAATATAAATACAGGGGGTGCAACTGTAATTTTCAAAACTTGAGGGATGTGAGTGTAATTATGAAAACTTCAGGGGAGGTATGTGAAATTATCCCAAAAAACAAGCATAGGACACCAAGATTTCTAACGTGAAAAATCTAGTGTGAGAAAAACCAGTGACACCTAGTCCAGACAAATAACCTCGACTATGAAAATAATGG
>CM045553.1:25945858-25976827 GCA_024721245.1 Mitragyna speciosa | reverse complement strand
ACTTCTGGGCTTCTCTATTTTTGCTTTTATGGTTTTTTTTTGTTTTGGTTTAGGCTTGTGGCTTTGTTTGTTCTTGAAATTTCATCTTCTCCACCACACCACCAGTACCATCAATCACCACCATCAATTACCACCAGTCATTCTAATTCCAGCCACCCATCAACCATTCAGCTCCACTGGAAATCTCCACTTTTGGGCATCAAAAATCCAATCCCCCTCAGTTCATTACTCATTACCAGGCAACAACAACTACAATTCCAGTTTCGTTTCCATCATAACCACAGGTCCCAAACAATTAGCATTCAGCTTCATCAAACCACCCAAAACCATTGCAATCACAGCCCAATTTCCAGCCCCTGCCAATCAAACAAACCAACCAACCAAGCAATAGCCAAGTTCCAGTCTCCCCTGCCAATTAACCCACCACCCACAATCATCATATCCCACCAGCATCTAGCTCTTAATTACCAACACTATCAAAGTCACAACCAAGACCCAAATACAACACAATCAAAATCACATCCCTCACTACCCCAAGACCACCGAACAGTCCTTGTCTACCATCAGTAACAAGCTCCTCGCCCCATCAACACCACCTTCTTCCACCGCAACATCTCCACCACACCACCCTTAACATCTTCCACCCCCTGTAACAAAACAATTCACCAAGCAAAACTACAAATCGTCACCCACCAAGCCATCCAGCAAACAGCCCCTGCAAAAGCCCATCCCAAAATCAGAATCATACAACACAGAACACCCCAATCACAACCCTTCAATCAACCCAATCAAACCCTCCAATTCAAGCCAACACACAATTCCCATACCAGTAATTTTAATCACCAAATCTGTAGCACCCTAGAAAATGCACATACAAGAGACACTTTTTTTCTTATTTAGGGTTAAGTGTTAATCCTTGATTTATTAGTTGGAAGATTTCCTTAAGTTAATTAGGTTAATTAACTAAGATTTTCATTATTGAGCAAGGACATTTAAGCACTACCTTTAGAATAATTTTACTTGACCATTTAATTTATATTAGTGTTTAAATTTTGCTTAGCTTATTCTATTATTCTCTAGCCTTTTTACTACTTGAATTTTAGCTCAATTTTACTCAAAAATTTCACTTATTTTCTTGCTTTATTTTCTTTTCCCTTAGCTGAAATTTTTCTCTTTCTTTTCTTTTTCTTTTTGGCCGAAAATTCTTTTTCTTTTTCTTTCCCCTTAGGGCCGGTTTCTCTCTCTCTATTTTTACTCTCTTTTTGCTTTAATAATTTGTGTCCTATTATTGCTTATATTAAGTGATAAGAGTTAATGATCTCCACCAATCAAATTAATCCAAGTAGCTACTCTTGCATTTAAAGACCAACTTTTTTGCTTTACTCTTGTGAGATTTTAATTGGTTAATCATTTTCTCACCTTTTCTTTATTTCTTTTCCATTTTTCTTAGCCTATTTCTTTCTCTTTCTTCTCCCTCTTGGCCGGCCACCTCTCCTTCTCTTCTTCTCTCATTTTTGCTCTCAACTTCTTAGAGTTTATTCCCTAAATCTTGGGCAAATCCACCATTAAAAGTGAGGTTTTCTTCTTCCTAAGCAAGGTTCTAAGCTTGTTTAAGGTATGTACTATGAACTTTTGCTATTAATTTTAAGTTTTATTTAGTTTTTGTTCAAGTTTTATGCTAAGTAATTGTTAGTAGTACTTGAAGATTTAAGCTTGAACTCAAGAACACTTAAACAGTCATGCTGGACCAGCTTTAGTAAAACTTTCATAACTTGATGTAGATAACTTGGATTCGAGTGATTCTTGTTGTTTTAGAAACTAGATTCATAGGGCTTTCAAACGGTATAAATCTTGCACTAGTGGTTCGTTGTGTATTAACTGCAGAAAGCTTGCAAAGTTGGCTGAAAATTCGGTTCTGCGTAAACAGTTTTGATGAAGAGCCAACTTGGGGGCTGATTTTGAACCTGTTCTAGTTGGAATTTTAAGTGATGATCTTCACGAAAGTTGTAGCCCTATAAACGTACTTTCAAACCATGTAATTACAAATTCCCTGGTTCTTGGTGGAGTGACCCCAACAATGGCACGAAGTTGGCTGAAAATCAACCCTGTGCAGATTTGGGTGATTATTCTTGGAGTAGGAATTTTTAATTTGAGTGGAATCTTGATTGAATTTGAGTTTAAATTGAACATAGAAGTTGTAGAACATGTTGAAATGGATTGGGTGGTTGATTTTTCATGCAGGGAAAAATTTTGGCTAGTTCGATTTTAAGGAGAAATGCTGCCGAAATTTCGATAGAATTAAAAGAAGAAAAATGGATAAGTGAAATTTTAAGCTTAGAATGTGTTCAATTGAGGGAAATTTAAGTGCAGGAATTTTTAGAAATGATCTAGTGATAGATTAAGTTTCTTAGAATAAGTAAAAACCCTAAACCCTAGAAACCCTAAAACCAAAACCCTAGAAGTAAGTGGGGTATCTTCTTGACTTTTTCTTACTAAATTTACTAGGGTTTTAATTGAGTTTTTATGTTATTATTTCTTTTAAATTTCAGGGTCCGAAAACGCATCATGACCATTTTACGAGATATTTTCTTAGGCATTCCAGGTAAGTGTCTTTAGGTGTGCATGATGCATGTAATGTGCTATTTCCATTTTGTAAATATTATGCCATGACTGCAATCGCTATGTGATTAAATGTGCTACTTGAGGAAAGATGTGTACTTTATCGCATCTATTCCGCAACGTGTTACCTGCTTTCATTACCCAATGTGTTACTTGTGCTTGAGACGTCCATGACTAACTTCACCGTTATTTCACGGATGGTCAACCCGGCTGCACGTGGGAGGACATAAGGTGTTGGGTGTTTTAGGGTTTGATGTTCTTTCCCTTTTGAGTTGTGAATCCTCAAAGAGGCCAACTCCGGATTGAACCTGCTTGCTTGTTGGCCCTCCAGAGTTGAAAATATCTCCCTGGATGTGGTAGCCTGTACGGAGGTTATAAGGTGAACGGTAGTTAGGGTTCTTGCTTGCTTGCTTGCTTGATAATACTGGCATGACTCTTGATACAGACTTGAGCTATTATCTCAGTCCTAACATCGTGATTTCATGGTCAGTGCATGCTCTTCCTACGGTTAAGCTTGCTTCCGTAGATGAGCCCCGTATCCGCCATTAACTATTTGTTAATTGAAATGTTCATAACTTGTCTACTTAAATTGTCAATTATTTTGTTCAATAAAATAATAGATTTGTGGTATGATTGCATGACTCCGATACTCACTGGGCTATTATAGCTCATTCCATTTTATTTGTTTTCCCTTACTCAGGTTACCTAAAAAAATTAAAGCTGGATCAACTGGTTTTTTATTATTATAGATGTTTCAGTTATTGTAATAGCCGAACTGTGTTAGGCTATTTTTGTGAAAATCATGTATGTTATGACATGTAAACTTTTTATGTGAATTGTACCTTATGTTAAATAAAATGAGTGTATTTTATTTATTCCATTTTCTTTTAGTTTATTTTATTTTAAGTTAAGTACGCTCGGACGTTTGCGTAAGTACGTGAATCGAGACCTGGCGAGAGCTAGGCAGGCAGTCCGCTAAGCCCTTTGGTGCGCCTCTGGGTAAGGTGGGGCTGTCACAAAATCAGTCACCATTAATCTCCACTGCCAATTCGGTTTCATCCCCTTTGCTCTCAAAATCATCATCGACAACTCCATTCACCCTCTACCCTCTTCCACCCACTGACCACCACACTATAGGCTGCAAAAACAACAATGCAAAAATAGCACCACACAATAATAATCATTAGTTCCAGCAGCCCTTGCTCTATCGGACCATGTACAAATCACGAACAAAAATCAAACCCACTAAGCAAAAACCAATTCCATAGCCATAGTAGGGGAAAGAGACGGGAGAGTGAGAGATAGAAGATGAGAACTGGACCAGACGGAGAAGAAACTAAGAAGAGAAGCTAACGGAGAAAGAAGAAGAATGGCGAAAAAAAAAAAGAGAAGAGAACAACAAGAGGAAATCAAAAGAAGAGAAAAAAGATTAGAGAGGAGTTGAAAAAGAGAAGATGAGAGAACTGAAAGAAAAGGGAAAAGAGAAGAGAAATCGGAGAGAAAGGGAAAGAGAGAGAGAGTGAATCCGAAATGAAAGAGAGTGGGGGAGCTTCGGGAGAGAGAGGACAGCCAAAAGAAATAGCAGAGAGATAAAAGAAAGAAGCTAGAGAAATTAGAAAAGAACACGGAAAGAAAGAGAGTGTTGAATCTGTGAAGGAGACAATGAAAGAGAAGAGACCAGTGAGAGAGAGAGAAAAAGAAGAAAGAGCAGAGAGAGACTGAGAGAGACGCAAAGAGTGAGCTAGAGAATAGCAAGAAAAATTGGGGGAAGGGATTGTATGAAGGAGACGATGGAGAAAATAAAAAATGGAAATTTGGAATTTCTATTAGTTTCTTTGGATTAAGTTTCTTTTTCCTTTCTTTCACTTTCTTGCTGCTAATTTTTGCTTCAGTTTTAAATTTGTCTATTTCATGATCTTGATTTAGTTCAGTTTAATTAGCTAATTTGATCATTTGCATTATTGCAAACTTGGATTAGTTGGATTTTTTTATTTTATTATTATTATTTAATATGGTCAGATTAATTGGACGATTTCTATTTTGCTAGTTTTTAATATAAAAGGGGTAATTACGTTTTGAGTCCTTGGATTTTAAGTTAGTGTCAATAGGCCTCCAAGATTCTTTTGCTCCACACATTTAAGTCTCTAATGCTTGTAATTTCACCCCCCATATTTCATTTTTATTAAGCCCTATAACTTGCAATTCCCCCCATACTTGCTGGAATTTGCTGTTTTTGTCCCTCCGATTTATTTTAATTTCGCATCTCTACACCTTGGACTTTTGTAGAGTTTTAATTTTATCCCTTAAGCTTTGTAGAAATTCATTTTAAGCCCTTTAGTTGCTAGAATTTACATCTTACCCCAAATTTCATTAGTGGTTCATATTTGTGCTTTACTTATTTATATTATGATACCTTGACATGTGCGTTCTTTTTTTTAAGCATTGGTACCGGATCTTCAAAAGGTACCCCTATTACTTATTAACTTCTCTTTATGTGCCCCAATGTGTCTTTATGTGATTTTTATGCATGTTCTTCGTATATTTCTTATTTTACATGCTTTTTGCATAATTATTTACTTTATGTTATTTAATTTTTAATTTTTATTATTTGGTGAATATATTTAGCTAGTCCATGTAATAGTTAGATTATTTTTCTTATATTTTTAGTAAAAATTATGTAATTAGATAGAAAGTGTAATAAATAGGGCATTTTTAATTTTCCCCCTTTAAATTGTAAATTAAGCCCTCGGTGTAATAGTTAGGGTTTATTTGCTTTTGCGTGCTTACGTGTTAATTTCTTCTACCACTTTCCTTAGGATTTTGCATCTAAAGTATTACGCTTATCTGTTATGTGCTCCTATGTGATCTTATATGTTTTTAAATGTTTAATATGCTTTTAATTCACGCTTTACTATTTAATTCATGTTTTATAGTATTCCGTCACCACACTAATCTAACGCTAGTTGTGGCTTCATTATTTTCCTGTTAGTCCAACGCTAGTGAGATTTTTTAGAACGGGCTAGCCCAACACTAGATCCTTAGGGCATTTTAATGTTAGGTCCACTTGTGTGCATTTTACATTTCACACACTTTTAGTTTTCTTTCCATTTGGCATGATTTTATTATTATTATTATTATTATTATTATTATTATTATTATTATTATTATTATTATTATTATTATTATTTTGACACATTTTTAAAATGCACGACATTTAGATTGCATCTCACTTAGAAATTAGGACATTTGTGTGATCAGACTAGAAATAGTCGACTACTCACGTGGGAAGCGGTGGCGTACAGGCCGTTCTTCCCTCTGTGAGTAGAAACATTCAGTCATGAGTTATTAGTCTCCCGTACCCATTATGTTGCATACCCACCTTCTTTCTTCACTTATTATATATTATTATTTTCTTTTCTTTTTTCATCACATTCCGCATAAAAACTCGTGACTCCCTCGAAGTCTCGACTCAGGTTTCGCAATTAATGCGATAATTTTGGCCAAGCCTCGATGGGACATTCTGACCCTCTCGATTCCCACATATGGACTTAGGATTTGCATTCATTTAGACACATCCAAATGCGATAGAATTTAGAATTAATTTAGAAAATTTTGATTAAACCTCACAACTAGCCTTGGCTAGGTTAAAAAGGTGTCGTAGGCGCAAGCCTTTGCCTTCCCTTTTTTCAAATGTGACTCCCGGACCTTTTTTTTCTCATTTTTCGTAGACCGGAGTCGAAAAATGGTTTTAAAATATTTTTCTAAAATTTTTATTTTTATTTTGTTAAATGATTTTTCGGGTGACTTGGTACACCCAAACTCAGAACCAAGTGACGACTCCGTTTTTCAAAATAAAATAAAACACTTGTTCAAAATTAGTTGGCCAAAACTGTCGCATTTTTTAGTCCTAGCCTTAATTCTTTTTAAATTACCATTTTCTACTAAATAACACTTTTTCACTAAAACACGATTTTTTCTCACACATGCACATTTTTTTTTTAAACTCTATCTTTTCAAAAAGGATCTCGGACTGGATTGTCTTTTGGGACGCGACAGTCAACAACCCTACCCGCACCTTTTACTTACAATTTTTTAGGGCGCGACACCAAGGTCATGCATCCGTCCAGTAGCTTGGTCGGCATCTGTTTATTTACATTTTCAAGTTTGGCAGCCCAGACATTGCATTTAGCTTATTAGTATTTATCCTGTCTAGCAGTTTAAATTCAATTTTGGTCTATTAATTTAAGCATTTTATTTTATCTTCCAGTCTTTACCGCTTTATGTTATCCTTGCTTAGTAGTTCAAGTGTTGCAGTTCCTTCTCTATTTCAATCACAAGGTTTGAAAATTTTGAATTCTTGACTCACCATTTGTAGTTGTGTTTTGCATTTATAGTTCACTTGCATTCGAACTACGTTTAACCTAATTCCTTTTACCAGGATACGTAGGCAGCTCCTTAAGAGCTCGATCACATGTTTTTGATGATCTTTGGTCATTGGTTTACGTCTCAGCATATTATCATACTATGCATGTTAGATATTTTAGTTTACATTCTAGGTGAGTCAAAATTTGGTACTGTCTACGTCTTCTTCTGAAATCTCTGCGAGATTTTTGACAAAGAGAAGCAAGCTATAGACATCAAATTTCGACATACCGATCATTTTTTCAACATTTGGGGTACTTTTATATTTTTTTGATTCAAATTCTAATTTTTCAACAATTTTGGGAGGTAAAATAGTAATTTTTATCTGTAAATATTTTTCCATTAGCTTTGGGGGTTTTAAATTCATGTTTTTACTTTCATACAAATTTGTTAATTTTTTATGATTTTTTCAAATTTAATTGTTATTCTTTTTATATTTTACCAGTACGAGGGCAAAATGGTAATTTCATCTCGCGAACACCATTTTAGCTCATTTCAGGTTTCAAATTTATTTTTCTAATTCTTTAAGCATGTTTCTAAATTTTTTTGATTTTTCTGGAGACGATTGCTATTTTTTCTATAAATACTGCATTCAGGGGTAAAATTGTCATTTTACATTTTAAATTCATTTTTCATCAATTTTTGAGTCATTAATGCATTTTCTAGGGTTTTAAGCTTATTTTTAATTTTTGATAATTTTTCGAGATCAATAGCTATTTTTCTATGTATTTTTTGTTGTCCAAGGGCAAAATCGTCATTTCACATCCTAAACGCATTTGTGATCAGTTTTAAGCTCTAACCTTTATTTTAAAATTTACTTTGAATTTTTGGGAAGATTTTAGAGTTTATTTTGATTTCTTTGTATTAATTTTTTAATTTTTTAGGTCAAAAATAATTTTTTAAAATAAAATCAGAATTTTTATTACCGATGACATTTTTGTTATTTGTAGTATTCTTGGTGACCAAGGCAACTTACTCTATAAATACCCCCTTAAATCAGAAAAAAAAGAAAAAAAACCCTAAAAACACATCTATTTTTATCATTTAAAGATCAAACACGCACATTTTTACACCCAAAAACACACACAACAGCCGTTCATCTTCAATTTTGGTTACTGTTCATTGCCATTATTCTTCAACTGTTACTGTTCATCACGCATCTATCCTCAAGTTTAAAAAGGTAAGATTTTCTCCTTGTTTTGATCCATGTTTCTTTCATTCTTTTATGCAAAATCTGATTATGTTTTTTTAATTGCTTAGAATTTTGGTTAAGTTATTTCTTTTGCTTGGATTTTTCTTCAATCGCTGTTTCTAGGTTTGTGCTTCTGTTTTTGGGTTCATGCTTCTTCTGCCTTCCTTCTTCTCAAATCCATCGTCTCGCTCTCTGTTACCACATACATCTACACGCGATAGAATTTAGGGTCAATTTAGAAAATTTTGATTAAATTTCGCAACTAGTCTCAGCTAGGTAGAAAGGAAGCCTTAGGCGCCAGCCTTTACCTTCCCTTTCTTCAAATGTGACTCCTGAACTTTCTTTTCTCATTTTTTCGTAGACTGGAGTCTAAAAAGGGTTTTCAAATAGTTTTTTCTAAATTTTTTGCTTTTATTTTTGTTAAACGATTTTTGGGTGACTTGGTACACCTTAACTCAATCCTAAATGGCGAATCTATTTTTTTTATTAAAATCCTTTTTCAAAATTTTGTTAGCCAAAACTGTCGCACTTTTAGTCTCGGCCTTATTTTTTTTTAAAATACCATTTTTCCTAAAAATACCTTTTTTCACTAAAAACTTGATTTTTATCACACATTCATGGTTTTTTCAAAACTCTACCTTTTCAAAATGGGTCACCGGACCGGACTGTCTTTTTGGGACGCAATATTCAACGACCCCACTGTGTGTCATTTCGGGACACGACATAATTTTTGTGCAAACCCGCTTTTAATCATATAGATATATCAAAGAAATCCATGATTAAGGTAATAAAATTTTTATTTTTTCATCGCGTTACCTGTGTTATTGCCTTATAGTGGTATTAGAACCTCCTTTGATTATATCTAAATTATTTGTATTTATTTAATTGTTATAAATATGGATGGTTTATTCTTGAAGCAAATTTGTCTCGAAATTGTTGTAGAAAAATTAAGAGTTTGAATTTTAAAATGAGTTCTTAATTATTTAAAAGTGTTTTAAATAATTAAGATGAGTTCTTAAGGTTGTATTTATGATTTCTAAATTATTTTTCGTGCTAAAAGAGTTTTAAAATGTTTTGATCAAAAGAGTTTTGAAAAACGCCCAAAATTCGTTAAAATCATTTTTCAAAAAATAGAACGACCTGTGTATCCACGAGGTCTATCGGTTCGTGGATAGTGTCGCAGATACGAGATCATTTTTTTAAGTCTTATGGGCGAAGCTAGCCGCGTCGTGGCTAAGCCTTGCGGGTAAGAAATTCATGTACTCGTGAGTGATAAGTAATAAATTTACCAATATTATTATATATATTATTATATATTTTAGATGTTATTTAAGCATAATTATAGTATTTTTGGCTACAAATGACTCATTTTCCAACAATTGCTAAGAATTAGGGTATTTATTGGATTTAGCGTTTTAAGGCGGAATCTTTACTTGAGCAAATTAATTTTTTTTGTATAATTGTAAGTTCATCATATTTAAACTTATTTTGGATCAATTAGAATAAAAGAAAAACAAATTCAAAGGTGATTGAAAGAACTAGAGTTGAATGAACAACTTAAAAGAATAATTGTACAAAATAATGAAAAAATTCTATTCTTCATCAAAATGCTTGGAAAAACGTAAAAAATGCTTGCACACATGGAGTCCAACCAAGCAAAAAGCACAAATCAAGTGAGAGCCACAAAGGTGTGATCCGGGAATGACAACCCGCGAATCTTCATCCACGGATCGTAGGTCAATTGGGATTCTTCTAGGGCATCAACTTGCATTTTTCTCCAGCTGTTTTTGCAGATATTATTAGATAGGGATAGGGTTTTGCAAGTTGGGGAACACATTGGAAATATAAATGAAGACTTTTGTGCTCAATTGGAATCCCTAAGCAATTTTCATCATTTCTATGCATTAATGAATCATGCAAGTTGGGAAATAACTTGAAGAACATTTGTTTATAAATAGGAGTCATTTGTAAAACATTTGTAACAAGCTTTAGTAATAGAAAGTAGTTATAGTCTCTAGTTTTATACTTAACTTGGTAGAAAATTAATAGAATTCTCTTAATCCTTCAATAGAGTGGTGAGGATCATTGTAAGAGACTTTGTAGTGAAACTTTTGAAAGTGAATAAAGAAGAGAAGCTTATTCCATATTGGTTGAATAATTCCCAAACTCAATCTCTTTAACTTTCAATGGTTGCCATTAAATTCTTTCTTTGAAGTTGAACTTTTAGTTGTTTCACTAACTATGTTGAACTAAAAGCTTCATCTAGACCATAGATGAAGCTAATGAATCAACAAACATGATTTAACTTCATTGCACTTACTAAGTTTGCATTTGTTTATTTACTTGTTCAAGATTTAACACTTATTTCTGCTTAGTCAACTTAAACAAGTCATTTAGTTGCTACTTGACATTGAGAGATGCATGTAACAATGGAAAATGAACAAGTAATGCTTAAGTCTTTCATATGAGAATAATGGATGCTTAAGTGAATCAATACAATTCATGTTATCATAAGGTTTCATCATGAGAATAGTTGAAATCTTGTCATTTCATATAGAGATCTAGTTATGACACTTATGAAATTGGATTCTAAACAAAGCAAGATAACACTTAGTAAGTCATTCATGCATGATTCATTAGTGGATTCTATATTCTAAGCTTCTTTATATTGAATTTTACATAAGTTCTCAATCATATACCTACTGTATTGAAGGGACCCCCATCTCTATCTTATTTTGATTGTATTTAGATAATAGAAGTTGGTGAAAAATCTTAGTAGTTGCACATATTTGATTTCTCGTGGGATTCAACACCTAATACTCCAAATACTACAACCGACCCATGCACTTGCGGATTAAGCTGGGATATTAGGTTTTTATTACTTGATTTGTGTGCTTTTGTTCATAATTATTATACCTAATTTACACCACGTCAGTGAGCCCAGCCACTCACAGGCAATAGGACAGAGAGTTTCACGTAACCGCGACAGGTTCTCGCGTGTGGGTAGCCTCACAGATACACGAACAATGCCTTAGTAGAAAATTTTTAATTAATTTTGAAAAACGTGATTTTTGAAAATTTTTATGAAAAACTCTTTCCAATTTGAAAATTTAAAATTTTAGAAACCTACACCTTTTATAACTTTACTTTTGAGACAAATAAATTCAAGAATATTAATCTAATTAAAATTAGACCATGTGATTTATGACTAGAATTGAATAAATTTATTTATTTAATTGTTAAATTGAATGATGGCATGGTGAATGATTATGGACTAGACCAATGTGTTTGAATGGTTATTATTTCTATCTTGGTTGGCTTGTATTGGTTTTATAAATAAGGCCTGCGTGTTATGCCTTGTCTATTGTTATGATATATTTCTCTTCTCACCTAAACTCCCCTCGAATATAACTTGAGGTTTCTTGATCAATATTTGCAATGTACAATGTAGATAGTATAGGTTAGGAATAGGTTTATTTTCTAAATTGTTTTGATTAGAATTACATATGTAATGTACAAGAAGATGGAGATGGCACCAAGGAGCAACCAAGAAGCGCATCAAGGTGTTGACACATCCATTAGGAATTTTGACCAAATATTTTCTTCAAGGCTCAAAGAAAATATTCCATATTTATTATGTTTTTATTTTATATGATGATATATTTTAATTGTATAATATGATAAGATATTGATATTGAAACTAAAATCCCTCAAACTAAATATTAAGTGGTAAATTCAAGTTGTCTTCCATTATTATAACAAAAATGAAGAGTTCCTATTAAATGTTGACTTATTGGCCCACCGTCAAGGTTACTTTACTCGGAATATGTTTTTGTTATAAGATTTGATCTCTGAATAATAAGTATGACTTAACAAAAATATGATATATTGTTGGCCCACTATTAAGGTTATGGTATTTTTGAGGCAATATTTGATGTCAAGAGTTAATATCAAACTATCTGGAAGTCACAAGTATTGTGATTGGTAAAAATTATCTATCTAATCAAAATTATCTTTGGGTTGTTGGCCCATCGTCAAACTCAAAGCTAATTAGATGAGATCCTGCCCACTAGGAATCTCGAACGGATTTCCGAATTAATGTTTAAGGTTATTGATTTGAAGTAAAATAGTGAGAACAAACCAAATAAATTTATGAGTCCACATTTTTTGTTTGCATATATAACATAAAACAAATACTTATTTTCTATCTTTACTTTTGTAGAATATCTAACATGAATTTGCGACCAATTCTTGACAACAAACTCAATAATATCAACTTTAAGGATTGGAATATCAATTTAAAAATTATCATCAAACATAAAAAAATTAAGTATGTCCTCGATAAACCCATGCCCCCTCCTCCTCCTACTACTGCATCGCCTGAGGAAATAGATACATATGAGATGCACAAAGCCAACAATGATGCTACAACATGCATCATGTTAGTTTTTATGATTCCAATATTGCAAAAGCAACATCTTCAAATGGATGTTTCATCCATAATTGTGCACTTAAAAGAAATGTTCAACGCACAAGTTAGAACTGAGAGGTATGAAAACTTAAGGGAGTTCTATCAATGCAAGATGGCAGAGGGATCTTCAATATCTACCCATATACTGAAGATGATCAGGCTAATTGAAAAATTAGCTAATCCAAGACACATCTTTGACAATGAGTTAAGTATTGACTTAATTCTTCAGTCCCTTCTTGAGAGTTATTCACAATTTATCCTGCACTTCAACATGCGAAAAATTGAGTGCACGTTGACTGAATTTATAAATATGCTTAAGATTGCTAAGCCTAATATTAAGAAGGACAAAGGCACCGTTCTACTTGTCTAGGGCTCCAAGAAGAAAAAGCCAAATTCTGGTGTCGCGCCCCATTTTTTTCGAAGGAAGACGGGAAAAAGAAGGATTAAATGGGTGTTGTTTATTGAGAAAAGAATGTAGGTTTTTAGTAAACTATTTTTTTAGAAAATAATTTACAAAAGGTTTGACAAAAGATGTGATTTTTAGAGATGCTTTATTTTTTAAAACAAAAGAAAATGGCCTAAAATGGGACTTTGAAAATGCGACAGTTTTTGGGCCCAAAAATAGAGTCTAAAAAGGGTTTTTAGTAAAAAGGGAGTCGCGACTTGGTATTGAATTTTGGTATACCAAGTCACCAGAAAATATTTTGTAAAAGGTAAAAAATTGGGAATGATTTATTTGAAAAAATGATTTTTGAGAAAATATAAGAAAAACAAGAAAAACCCTTTTTAAGACAACTCCAGGTCTTTGAAAAACAAGAGAAAAAGGTTCGGGAGTCACAGTTGAAGAAAGGAAAGGCAAAGGCTTGCGCCTAAGGCACCCTTTCAACCTAGCCGAAACTAGTTGCGAGGTTTAGTCTGAATTTTCCTAATATAACCCTAAGATTTTATCACATTTGGATGCAACTATATGAATGCAAATCTAGTCCTAAAAAATGGATATCGTTAAGGGACAAAATGTTCCATTGAGGTTTGGTCAGAATTATCACATTAATTGCGAAACCCAAATGTAGACCTCGATGGAGTCACGAGTATAGATGCAAAAATGGAATGCAAAAGAAAAGGAAAATAGTAATATAAATAGTAAGTGAACAAAGAAAGTAGGGATGCAACATAACGAGTACGGGAAACTAATAGGCTCGTGACTAGCTATTCCTACTCAAGGAGGGAGGAACAGCATGTACACCACCGCTTCCCACGTGAGTAGATGACTATTTCTTAGTCAAAAATCACACAAATGACCTAAAATTCTATGTGTAGTGGAATCTAAATGTTATGCACTAAATAGATGTTAAAAATAGATAATAAGTGATAAAGTATATATGAAAATCATAGAAAAATGGAAAAGGCCTAAAAAAAGATAAAATGTGTGTGAAATGTCATGAAATGCACACGATAAATGATTCTAATACTAAAATGACCTAAAGGTCTAGCATTGAACTAGCCTATTTTTCTATAAATTCTCCACTAGCGTTGGACTAGCGAAGAAACCGGAATTAACCAGGACTAGCGTTGGACTAGTGTGGCGACGATACACATATAGAATAATAAAGCAAGTAAATAAATGAAGCACAGGTTAAGGCGTAGATTAAAGCAATAATCATGTAAAAGCAAATAATAGCACATAAGAGCACATAGCACACAAGCATGATATTTTAGATGCAGAGTCCTAGGGAAAGCAGATAAAACACATAAGCACATAGCACACAAAGCCCTAACTATTACACCGGAGAATAACCTAATTACAATCTAAAAATGGAAAAAGAATAAAAGATATCCTATCTAACCTATCTATTATACTTTCTATCTAAAATACATAGGCTTTTGTTAAATAGATAAAACATAAACTATCTATTACATTAACTATCTAAGTACGAAAATTTTACTAAATAGAATATTATCTATCTATTACATTTCTTTGAATAATTAAAAAAAATTAAATTCAAGTAAATAACATGACATAAATAAATAAATACTCACACATGAATAAAAATAATAAATACAAAAAGATGCATAAAAAAAATATATAGAAAACACATAGGACCACGTAGGAGCACATAAAGAAACATTGGAAGGATAATAAGGGTACTGTAGACACCAAATTTTGACACACATTTTATAAAATATGCGTATTACTTTATTTAGGGGTTATTATGATTTTTAGGGGCTAATTATAATTTTTGTGTATATTACGTCTAATTTGTCGTGCCAAGGGCAAAATGGTAATTTCACCATATAAATATTAGTTTATTTTATTTTATTTCTTAAATACATTGATTTTACTATTTTTATCATTATTTATAATTTTAATGATTTTTAGGAGTCATTTGTTATTTATTTAAAAATATGCTATTTTTAATTCAACGGCACGTTTTTCAATGCACTTTCTTATTTAAAATTTTTTCTTTATGAGAATTATGTGTGTGTGCATTTTATAAATTTTATGTAAGGAAAATTTTCATAATTAATTAATTAATTAATTAATTTTAAAGACCATTGGTTGTTTATTTTAAATTGTATTTTTTCTAACCTAGAATTAACTTTTTTACACTGAATTTTTCTTTTTCCTTCTTATAATATTGTATTTTAGTTTTAAAAGTGTTCAAGTAGTTTTTATTTTATATTAGGTTATTTCATTTTATGTTATTTTTACTTTTTCATTTATCTTTGTTTTCTTCATTTTCTTCATTTTCTTCTTTTTCAAAAAAAAAAAAAAAAAAAAAAAAGGGGCAGACAGAATGCTTCTGCAAACTCCATACCCCAAACCATGCCTCCTCATCATCACTTTCCAACCCCCCTGCAATTCAGCAGATTTTGAGGGATTTGGAAGGAATTTTTGTTCATTTTTTTCCTCACAATTCCCTCCTCTCTCTTCCCTCTCTGCAGAAACACACACAACCTCACTCCCTCTACATACAACACACACGATTCACTCAAATCACCTGCACAAGCACAAAAACACACACACAAATACATTGACCACATCCTGCAACATCGAATTCACCCTCACACACAGAACACCTGCACTCTCCCTCTCCTTCACTCTCTTCTCTCTCGGCCAAACCCACTTGCACACACCCCCTACACTCACTCTCGGCTCCCTCACCAAAACCAGACCTGCACTTCACACACATAGCACACACAATTCATTGCAATACACACGCCAGTTCACACACAAACACACACCAGTTCACACGCACAAACACACACAACACAAAAACACACAACACGCAGAAACACTCACCTCTCACTCCCTCTGCTCATCATAACCACTCAGTTTCACCTTACACAAACCAGCACACACGTTCACTCCTTCCCTCCCATTCTTCTCTCTCGGCCAAACTCACCAGTCACAGCACCTGCAAATCACACATCAAATTCACACACAAACACAAGGCCAAAACACACGGATCACACCACAGGCACAAACACACCTGCACATCACACACACACCAATTCAATTCACACACACACGCACACTTCACTTGCAAGCACACAGGCACGCACGTTTCACCAGCCAATTCATGCAATACACCTGCAAAAAAAACATATATATATAAAAAAAAAAAAAATTTATACAACAAACAATAACAACAACAACGGTCAGCAACAATTGGCGCCACCCACTTCGCCACCTCCACCAACCGGAGCACCACCAGCCCGCCGCGCACCACCACCGACGCCAGACCACTTTCTCTGCTCGGTCCAGGTAAAAAAAAAAAAAAAATTCCAATCTCTCTTTCACTTTGTACGGTTGATAAATGTAGTTTAGCAAATAATTTAGGGATTTTCTTTTTCTTTCGGACCAAGAGAGATAGAGAGGGAGGGAAACCGAGAGAAGAGAGAGATAGAGAGGGACCGAGAGAAATAAAGAGAAATAGAGAGGGACGGAGCCGGAAATAGAGACCGGCCGAGAGAGTGATAATCCGGACGGAGAGAGAGAGCCGGACGGCCGGAAGAGAGAATCGGGGGGAAGAAGGGCCAGGTGGAGGAGCAGAGGTGAGTCGGGAGAGAAAGGGAAGAAAAACAAAGGGGAAATCTGAGAAAAAGGAAACGGAACAGGGAAGAAGCAGGAAGAAAAAGAAGAGAAGAGAAAAAGAAAAGAGGGAAAAGAAAGAAAAGAGAGAAAAGAAAAAGAGAGAAAAGAAAAAAGAGAGAGAAAAAGGAAAGAAAAAAATAAAAAAAAGGAAATCTGAAAAAAAAAAAAAAAAAAAAAAAAAAAAAAAAAACGAAATCAGCCGAAAAAAAAAAAAAAATGTGTTTTGGTGAAACTACGTCGTTTTGACGTAGTTTCACTCAAAACTACGTCGTTTTGGTTAGTTAGTTTTTTTTATTTATTTTTTAATTAATAATAGGTATTTATTTTATAGTCCTTATATTTTCAGTAATGCTACTGTGGCCCTGAAAATGTTTGATTTGTGCATTTAAATTTCTGTTTATTGTAGATTGACCCCCATAATTTAATTTTCTTTGCAATTAGGTCCCGATTAATTGCATTTAGGTCCCTCAACTTTTAGATAATTATAATTTTGCCCCCCTACGTTTTTAATTTTTCATTTTGACCCCTATATTTTTCGGTAATTACATTCTGACCCCTAGATTTTGCTGGAATTGCATTTTTACCCTCTGATATTTATGAAAATTGCAATTTTGCCTCCCAAACTTTCTTTTATTATATTTTAGGCTTTAAATGTTACTGAAAATTGCATTTTGGCCCTTATACATTGCTGGAAATTCCATTTTTGTCATAAAATGTTGCTGGAATTCTATTATGGTCTTTGAATATGGCTGGAATTTGCAATTTGGTCCATCATGTTGCTGGAATTTTGCGTTTTTGCCCCTAAACCTTGCTGGAATATCATTTTGCCATTATATTTTTGCTGGAATTACTTTATCGTCCTCCAATGTTGCTGGAATTTATATTTTTGCTCTCCAAATAGCTAAAACTTGAAATTTTGCCTTTAAATGTTTGCTGAAAATTGTGTGTTATTTAATAAGCTTGCTGAAATTGTGTTCTTGGCTTTAAATATTGCTGGAATTTTTTATTTTTGGGCATTATACTTGTTGAAAATTACATTTTAGCTTTTAAATTTGTTGTAAACTATGTCATTATCTTAATTAGGGTTTGAAATTATAATTTTACCTTTTTGTTCCTCATAAATTACATTTTTCACTTTAGAATATTGCTTAAATTTTCACTTTTAATCCAAATCTTATAATATTTTATTTTTGTAAAAAAAAAAAAAGTATTAATTAAAATTAGTTAAGTCCTCAAAGCTTTAAATTATTTCTTTTTACATTTCCTTTATTTATTTTTATCAAACTTATAATTAATGTTCTAGAATGGGGTCTTGTTAGTCTAATTAATGTTCAAATTAGTCTCTCTATTTCCCTTTTAGTTATTTTAATAATTCTTATTTGAGGTGTTAAAATTTCAATGTATGTACTATTGTATTTTATCCTCTATTATTATTATTAGTATTATTATTAGTTTTATTTTATTTTATCTTTGTTGTTTTGCTTTATTTATTTATTTATTTACTAATTTATTTTTACTTAAACAATTTTCATTTTTCTCCTAAATGATTAATTATTGTTATCATTATTTTTCTTTCTCTTATTTTGTTTATTATTGCTATAATTGTTTGAATTATCATAGCATGTTCATAGTGATCGGTAGAAAATTATTCAATTAGTGATTGATTTATTAAATAGTGATAATTTTGACATGTTTGTTCATTTTAGTAGCCATTTATACCGGGTTTACGAATGAGAGGTACCTCGATTACCCTTCCAATATTTCTTTTTATGTGCTCCTACGTGCTCCTATGTGTTTTTCTACGTGTTTTTGTGCTTATAATTTTTATCCATGTGAGAGTTTTTATTTATTTATGTCATATTATTTATTCGAATTTAATTTTTGATTATTCAAAGAAATGTAATAGATAGGTAATATTCTATTTAGCAAAATTTTGTATTTAGATAGAAAATGTAATAGATAGGCTAGATAGGTTACCTTTTTATTTTTAGATTGTAATTAGGCTTTTTCGGTGTAATAGTTAGGGCTTTTTGTGTGCTATGTGTGTTATGTGCTTGTGTGTTTTATTCGCTTTCCTTAGGAACTTGCATCTAGAATACCATGCTTATGTGCTATGTGCTCCTATTTGCTATTACTTGCTTTTATGTGATTTATTGCTTTAATACATGCTTTATTTATTTACTTGCTTTAATTATATATGTGTATCGTCGCCACACTAGTCCAACGCTAGTTGTGGTTAATCCCGGTTTCTTCGCTAGTCCAACGCTAGCGGAGAATTTTTAGAAAATAGGCTAGTCCAATGCTAGGCCTTTAGATCATTTTAGTATTAGGATCATTTCTCGCGTGTTCATGATATTTCACACACATTTTTATCTTTTAGGCCTTTTTCATTTTTGTATAATTTTTATATACTTTATCATTTATTATCTATTTTTAACATCTACCTAGTGCATAACATTTAGATTCCACTACACATAGACTTTTAGGTCATTTGTGTGATTTGACTAGAAATAGTCAATCTACTCACGTGGGAAGCGATGGCGTACATGTCGTTCCCCCCTCCGTGAGTAGAAACAGTTAGTCACGAGTTTATTAGTCCCCCGTACCCGTTATGTTGCATTCCTACTCTCTTTGATCATTTATTATCTATACTACTATTTTCCTTTCCTTTTGCATTTCATTTTGCATCTACACTCGTGACTCCATCGGAGGTCTAGATTCGGGTTTCGCAATTAATGCGATAATCCCGACCAAACCTCAATGGAATATTTCGTCCCTTATCGATATCCATTTTTTAGGATTAGATTTGCATTCATATAGTTGCATCCAAATGTGATAAAATCTTAGGGTTATATTAGGAAAATTTAGACTAAACCTCGCAACTAGTTTCGGCTAGGTTGAAAGGGTGCCTTAGGCACGAGCCTTTGCCTTCCCTTTCTTCAACTGTGACTCCCGAACCTTTTTCTCTTGTTTTCAAAGACCTGGAGTCGTCTAAAAGGGTTTTTCTTGTTTTTCCTACATTTTGCCAAAATCATTTCTTTAAATGAATCATTCTTAATTTTCTTACCTTTTATAAAATATTTTCGGGTGACTTGGTACACCCAAAACTCAATACCAAGTGGCGACTCCTTTTTCACTAAAAAACCCTTTTTAGACTCTATTTTCGGGCCCAAAAATCGTCGCATTTCAAAAGTCCCATTTTAGGCCCTTTTTCTTTTATTTTTTAAAGTAAAGCATTTGTTTTGTCACATTTTTATCGAATCATCTTTACAAAGCATTTTCAAAAAATTAGTTTTTACAAAAAAATTTACACGTTTTTTTTTAATAACCACAACATTACATTTAATACTTCCTTTTCCCTTTTCCCGACATCTTCTTTACACTTTCTATTTATTTTCGAAAAATGGGGCGCGACAGCTGGCGACAGCCGCCGCTGCCACTGGGGGCACTACCACCGCTGGACACCGTTCCCAATCAAGAAATCAGGTACTTGTAAAACATAGCTTCTTTTCACCGAAGCCCCATTCGTACACGGTCCCGTACCAGACAGCTACATATAAACATGAGTGCTCCCACTGAATCATTCGAGGGACCTGCCGGGAATCAGTCTTCAGAGTTAACGGCGTTGAGGGCTCAGATGGATGAAATGTTGGCCAAGATGAATAATATGACTCATGAAGTGTCTTCCCATAGTCAGATCATTGCCCACTTCATCAGTAACATGAACAACAACGGCTCTACTTCTGCTGCACCGGTCATTCGAGAACCTCCACAATCCCAATCTGATGTGAGCGGAAATGCCCCGGATGCGAATAACAATGTCTCAGCTATTCCAGTACAAACCCCACTCCTCAATACCCAAAATACTCAGATGGCTCCTCCACCCCCAAACACTCAAAACCCTCAAATGACTGTTCCAATTCCACCCAGTCCTAGACACACCCAAAACACTCTGAACCAACCACAATATGCACAACAAGCCAACCATTTCCCTCTGAACACTCAACCACTTCCTTTTCCCTTTTCCCGACATCTTCTTTACACTTTCTATTTATTTTCGAAAAATGGGGCGCGACAGGTACCTCCCGTTCGAAGACTCGGTATAAATGCTAACAACATGAACAAACTTATCAAGGTACCATTATTTAAATAAATAAACCATTAATTAAATAATTTCATATTAATCACTATAAACATGCCACAATAATTCAAAACAATTATAGCAATAATAAACAAAAATAGTTAAATATTTAGGAAGAAAAAATGAAAATTGTTTAAGTAAAAAAATAAACAAATACATAAATAAACAAAATGAAATAAGGAAAATAAAATAATAAAAAATAAAATACAATAATACATACTTAAGCTTTTAGCATCCAAATAAGAATCACCAAAATAACTAAAAGAGAAATAAAGAAACTAATTTGAGCCTTAATTAGATAAAAAGACTAAATTTTGGAACATTAAAATAAAATAAAATATGAAAATAAAATAATTAAAAAAAACTTGAGGAATTAATTAAATTCTCTTTCTCTTTTTTTTTTTTACAAAAAATAAAAATGTTTCAAGGTTTTGGCTTAAAAGTGGAAATTTAGGCAACATTCTTAGAATAAAAATATAATTTACAAAAAACTAAAGGGTGAAATTACAATTTCAAACCATAGTTAAGGTAATAACATGATTTACAACAAATTTAAAAGGGCTAAAATATAAATTCCAGCAAGTATAATGCCAAAAATAAAAATTTCCAGCAATACTTAAGGCCAAGAATATAATTTCAGCAAAGTCATTAAATAATACATAATTTACAGTAAACATTTAAAGGCAAAAATTTAAGTTCTATCTACTTGGGGGGCAAAAATATAAATTCCAGCAATATTGGAAGGCAATAATGTAATTCTAGCAAAACATAATGACAAAAATAAAATTTCAGCAAGGTTGGGGAATAAAAATGAAATTTTCAGCAACATGAGGGACCAAATTTACAATTTTCAGCAACATTCAAGGGCTAAAATTCAATTTCAGCAATATTCTAGGGTCAAAATACAATTCCAGCCATGCATGGGGGCTAAAAAGGTAAAATAGAGCAAACCTAGGGGGTCAATTAAAATAAATAAGGACTTAAATGAAGTAAACTAAAGTATTGAAGGGCATAATTAAACAATTAAGAACCTAAGGGGGCAAAATTTAAATACATATAATCTGATGAAAATAATAAAAATAAATAACTAAAGAAAAACTAAGTTTTGGCTAGGATTTTTTCTTTTTCGTCTCTTCGGTTTTTATTCTTCTTGGCCTCTCCTACTCTCTCACTCTCTCTTCAACTTTTCTCCTCTCTTCGTCTCTTCGGTTTTATCTATTCTCCTAATCACTCTTAGTTTTGTTTTCCTCGGCTAGCTCACACTCACCCTCTCTTCTTCTCTTCGGTTTTTCACTCACTTTCTCGGTCTGTCTCTCTTTCTCTCCGGCTTCTCTCCTTCTCTTCAGCTCACTCACTCTCACTCTCTTCTTCTCTTCGGCTCACTCACACTCTCTTCTTCTCTTTGGCTCACTCACTCTCACTTTCTCTTCTCTTTTTCTCTTCTTCTCTTTTTCTCTTCTTCTCTTCTTCTCTTCAGCTCACTCACTCACTCTCTTCTTCTCTTCTTCTCTTCCTCTCTTCTTCACTTTATCACTAGTTCTTTCCTCAGTCTCTCTCCGAAAGCCAAAATCAATAATCAAAGGCCCAAATCTCTTAAATCAAAACCCAAAATCCTCAAACCCACAAAAATACAAAAACACCACAAATTGAACATCCTCTGCACAAATTTCATTAATTGGAATACAAATCAAAGCAATTAACAGGGTTCCATGAAGCCTACCTTTTCTACCGAAGGAAGGGCTGGTCCAATGGTGGTGGTGATTTGGTAGTGCTGGTGTTGGTCCGTGCGTGGGTGGTGGTGCACCGTGGTCTGTAGTGAGCTGGTGGAAGAGTGGCAGTGAGGTTGTGAGTGCAGGCGTGTTGTGTGTGTTTGCTGATTGTGTGAATGGAACTGGTGTGTGTATTGTCTGTGAGAGAGCCGAGAAGAAAGAAAAAGAAAGAGTGTGTGTCTTGAGAGAGAGAAAAAATAATGGAACTGATGGTGTTAATTGTGTGTTGTGTGTCTGATGATGAATGTGAGCTTGAGTGTTGAGGGAAGAAAAAGCCAATCCAAAATCCCTTCAAATTTGCTGAATTGCAGGGGGAGTTGGTTTTTTCTTTTTTGTGCTGCTGCGTGCAGCAGCTTTTCCCTTCTTCTTTTTTTTTTTTTTTTTTGAGAATCTAAATAAATAATAAATAGTGTTGAAAAATTATGAAAATTTTATGAAAAATCTATAAATTCATAAAATGCATGTATAAAATTTTTGGTATGAAAAAGAACATATTTGAATATGTGTCATATGTGACAAAAATCATGAAAAGAAAAAATAAAAATACTAAATGACCCTTAAAAATCACAAAATTTTTACACAAAATATATTATCACACAAAAATATGTATACTAAAATTTTCACTCAAAAATTTTAACATACATGCATTCTTGGGTAACGTGCCCTTAACAAACAAAAAAGATGAAAATTAAATAAATACTTAAATGACCTCCAAAAATTATGTAATTTTGACAAAAAATTTATGAATATACAAAATGCACATATAAAATTTTTCACTTGAAAATTCTCGTAAAAAGAGTGCATCGGAAAACATGCCATTAAGTTTAAAATACTAAAATTTTAAATAAATAATAAATGACTCCCAAAAATCATTAAAATCATAAAAAATGATAAAAATAGTAAAATTATGTATTTAGGAAGTAAAACAAAAATAGAATAATATTTACATTGTGAAATTACCATTTTGCCCATGATGTGAAGAATTAGCCATAATATGTACGAAAATTGTAATCGACCCCCAAAAATCAAAATACCCCTTAAATGAGGTAACACATATATTTTTACAAAAGATGTGTCAAAATTTGGTGTCTACATCTGGACTTAAAAAGTCTAGAAAAAAGAGAGCAAAGCCTAAATGTGGGGTTAAGAAAGACAAACTCAAGAGCAGATGCTTCCATTGTGGACAAAATGGACATTGAAAGACGAACTACAAAACCCATCTTAACTCTTTGAAGTAAAAGAAGCTTGATGAAGCTTCAACCTCTAGTATATTTATTATTGAGATTAATTTATCTACTAACCAAGAGTCATGGATATTAAATACCGGTTCTAAATCTCATTTTTGTAATAATATGTAGGGTCTTAAAGATAGTAGATTCCGAGCAAAAGGAGAGGACGAGTTACACGTGTAGAATAGAACAAGAGTTGCTACATTAGTCGTAGGAACCTATATACTCTCTGTAGACACCAAATTTTGACACACTATTTATTTTTCAAACATTGAAAAGGTGTTTATATTTTTATGGTCAAATTATAATTTTTTAATAAAAATGAAGAACAAAATCAATAATCTCGGAGGGTAAAATAGTAATTTTTATCTGTAAATATTTTTTCATTAGTTTTGGGGGTTTTAAATTCATATTTTTACTTTCATACGTATTTTTTTTAATTTTTTGTGATTTTTCAGAATTTAATTGGTATTTTTTATATTTTACCAGCATAAGGACAAAATGATAATTTCGCCTTGTGAATACCATTTTTGCTCATTTCAAGTCCCAAATTTATTTTTCTGATTCTTTAAGCATGTTTCTAAATTTTCTTGATTTTTTTTTAGAACGATTGCTATTTTTTTTCTGTAAATACTGCGTTCACGGGCAAAATCGTTATTTCACATTTTAAACTCTTTTACCAATTTTTGAGTCATAAATGAATTTTCTAGGGTTTTAAGTTTATTTTTAATTTTTGATAATTTTTTGTGGTCAATAGCCATCTTTCTATGCATTTTGTCATTATAGGGGCAAAATCGTCATTTCATACTCCAAACGCATTTTGACCAGTTTTAACCTCTAACCTTTATTTTGAATTTTTTTTTAAATTTTTGGCAAATTTTAGAGTTTACTGTCATTTCTTTATATTAATTTTTAATTTTTTGGGTTAAAAATATTTTTTTAAAATAAAATTAAAATTTTTTATTACCTGTGGCATTTTTATTATTTTTGTAGTATTTTTGGAGGCCAAGACAACTAGCTCTATAAATACCTCTACTAAAATCAGACAAAAAAAAAAGAAAAACCCTACAAACACATGTTCTTTTCAACTATTAGGATCAAAACACACATTTGTACACCATAAAAAATACACAACACCAGCTGCTACTCACATTTCTGCTTTCACTGTTCATCTTCATCAACAACTGATTCTACTGTTCATCTCTACTAAACAGGTAATCTCATGGCTTTTATTCATTGGTTTTCTTTATATGTTTTTTTAGTTTGATTAATTGGTGGTTTGGTTAATTGATTCAATTTATGTGAGAGTCTGCCTGAAAATTTATAATTTTTGCTTGAAAATTGAATTTTTTCTGGGCTGAGATTTTTTTGGGTTTTTCTCTCATCATCAACTCTCACCTTCATTCGTTATTCACTTCCAGTATCTCCTCCCTACCACACTTTTTCATTAACAACAGAACGTGACCAAAACCTCCAAGCTCCACCAGCAATTCACCACAAACCACACTTAAACTTATACCAGAACCATCTCCTTTCCATCGTCCAACCATCAGTTAACAACCCAGACTAACAGGTCATTCAAAGCCACCCCTGTCTTCAACCTCACTACCAGAACCTTCACCATCCTCCTCTCTTCATCCTCCATTGCTTCTCCCCCTACCCATTGTCAAGTCCGGCCAAACAGGCCTTAGCCACAGATTCCAAACTAGCAGCTTCAACCCAAATTACCATTCTATAATGATAAACAAACACAACAGTCTAATTTTCACCACAAGCAACCAACCATGTCCACCACCCACTATTCCCTGAATCACAAAGCCTGCACACAACCACCAGTGTACACATCACCGCCACTACCATCAGTCCCAAGCCACCATCCCTAGTCATCTGCGCAGTTTCCCCTACTATCCAAGTTTTATCACAAATCAATTTCATCAACCCTCCACTGGTTTCACAATCCCGAAACTCACAAACATAGCAACCACTTGCAATTACACAGCAAAAACAACCCCAAACTGATTGAAACTGCCATATGGCCATCACAAACCAGTCACAAAACCACTATACCCAAACCCCAAAGCCTCCATTTCATCACAATCAGCCAATTCACAATCACCGTCCGTCGTCTCATAACCTCAATTGACCTTACTACTACCATCCACTGGTTCAACCAAAAGACCCCTACAAATCCACAAAAGCACAACAATAACCCAGCCAAATCACAACCCCCAGTCAACTACCACCAGCAACTCAAACCACCACCAAGACAGATTGCCTACAATAACCATCCCTTCCTTAAATTAACACCGGGAAAACCACACCACCACTAGAATTCACCTGCAAATGACCAAAACCTTTATCAACAGTTGCTAATTCACCTTGCAAAATCAACTCAACAAGCCTAAGGTCAAGCTCTAGTCATCACCTCCCTTATTTCTTCACAAAGTAGCCACACAAAGAGCCTTCTCACAGCCTGCCAACCGCACCCCCTTTACCAGTAACTTCCAGCAACCACACCAATCAACCCACCTACATCACAAAATTACCCAAAGCCAAATCCCATTTCCATCTTCCCTCTCCCTGAAATCTTCTGTACATCACTAAAAAAAAGAGAGAATAGATTGCGAAGGGGAGAGAGTAATATAGAGAATGCACAGAAAGTTGAAGAGAGGAGTGAATCGGAGAGATTTCAGAGCAAATAGGAAAAGAGAGACAAGGGAGGGAACTGGAAGAGAAAAACAAAGAGGAAAAGAGAATCTGGAAAAGTGAGAAAGAAGAGAGAGCAGAGAGAAATTAGAGAAAACCAGAGAGAAATCAGAGGGAGGAGGAGAGAAAAATAACAAGTAGAGAGGGCAAAAGGCAAGAAATCAAAAAAAAAAAAAAAAGAAAGTGAGAAGAGAGACAACAGAGAAGAGAGTAGAAGACAAATAAAAATGGGGAAGAAGATGAAGATAAAATTGGAAAAGGGAGATATTTGTTATTTTCATTTGATTTTTGTCTAAATTTAGTTTATTTCTTTGTTATTTATTTAATTGTTTTTGTGTGATTAGTTTCTAATCTAGATTAACTTTACCTAATTAAGTAGTTTAATTATTTGACTTAGTTTGTCCCAATTTAAGATTTTTTTATTAGCTATTCTTATTAGAATAAGGTCATTTATGCCCGAATTCTTGTTTTTTCTTGAATATTATTAACATGCCCTTGAAGATTCCATTTTTATGCAATTGAGTCCTTGCCTTTTATAAATTGACTCCCTCATATTTTATTTTATGTCAATTAAGCTCCTGATTGCAATTTGCCCCACTTTTGTTAGAATATATTGGCTCCGTTTGGATATGATTATTTGGAGTATTTTTTGAAGATTATTTGGAAAAATTATTTGGATTATTTTTTGTTAACTTTTTGAAAAATGTGAAAAAGTGTTTAAATGTGAAAATTTTTTTGATGTGACGTAATGGTGATTTAAAGAAGAGAACATCCGCTTCGTTGTTCGCTTAAAGAAGCGGACGTCCACTAAGACACAAGCAGACGTCCGCTTAAAGAAGCGGACGTCGACTAAGACATTTTTGTGTCTTAGTAGACGTTCGCTTAAAAAAGCAAACGTCCACTTCGTCCTCCGCTCAAAGAAGCGGACATCCGCTTCACCATCCGACCTCAAAACCTATCAAAAATGGATCTCATTTTGTTACTCGCGATTTTTTTAATTTTTCTAAACAAATTTTCAACACAAACATGATTGTTTTTATGAATAATTACAAAAAAAATCTCTAAAGTTCATTTAAAATTTCAAATGAAATTTTGATGAAAATTTTTGACCAAAAAATTTTGTACTTTTTTGACCAAAAAATTTTGCATGCCAAACACAATTTCCAAAAATTTTTCCCAAAAATTTTCAAAAAATGCCATCCAAACGGAGTCATTATTTTTCCCCCACCCCCAATTTATTTTGATTTTGCATTTCAACCCCTTAGACTTTCGTGAATTTCCAATTATCCCCCTTAAGCTTTATAGAATTTATTTTTAGTCCCCTTAGTTGCTTGACTTTATGTTTTAGCACAATTTGTTAATATTTACATATTTTTAGGCCTTATTTATTTATATCGTGATACATTGACGTGTGTGTTCATTTTCTTAAATATTGGTACCGAGTCTTCGAAGAGGTATTCCTAATTCTCGTTAATTTTGCTTTATGTGCTCCAACGTGCTTCTATGTGATATATTATGTATTTTTTTCATATGTTTTTTATTTTACATGTTTTTTTGCATATTTATTTAGTTTATACTATTTAATTCTCAAATTTTGTTATTTTGACAAAAAGTGTAATATTTTGTATTTAGCTAGTCAATTTAATAGCCAGATAATATTTCTCGTATTTTTAGCAAAAAAAATTTGTATTTTAGATAGCAAGTGTAATAGATAGGTCGTTTTTATTTTTCCCCCGTAAAACTTGTAACTAATCCTGGGGTGTAATAGTTAGAGCTCGCATGCTTTTGCGTGCTTATGTGCTTATATGTTTTACTGCTTTTCTTAGAATTTACATCTAGAATATCATGTTTACGTGTTATTTACTCCTACGTGTTATTATATGTCTTTATATGTTTACTTGCTTTCAATTCATGCTTTATTGCTTTAATTCATATTTTATCAATTTTATTGTTCTGTCACCATACAAGTCCAATACTAGTTGTGGCTTTTCTCACTTCCCTGCTAGCCCAACGCTAGAGGGATTCCTAGAAAGGGCTAGTCCAACACTAGGCTCTTAGATCATTTTAGTACTAAGTGCACTCGTGTGCAGATTACATCACGTCACACACTATTCCCTTTTTAGTTTTTTTTTCATCATTTTGCATGATTTATATATATATAATCATCATTATTATCTATTTTAGCATTTAATAGTGCATGACATCCAGAATGCATTTTATTTAGAAATTAAGTCATTTGTGTGATTCGACTATAAATAGTCGTCTACTTACTGTGGGAAGTAGTGGATTGACAGGCCATTTCCCCTCCGTTAGTAGAAAGATATCAGTCACGAGCTGTTAGTCCCCATACCTGTTATGCTACATCTCCACTTTCTTCGGCCACTTATTATTTATATTATTATTTTTTTTTCTTTTTTTGCATTTCATTTTGCATAGACACTCGTGACTCCCTCGAGATCTCGATTCGAGTTTCGCAATTAATGCAATAATTCTGACCAAACCTCGACGGGACATTTTAACCCTCTCGGTACTCACATTTAGATTAGATTTGCATTCATATAGATACATCCAAATGCGATAGAACTTAGAGCTAATTTAGAAAATTTTGATTAAACATCTCAACTAGCCTTGACTAGGTGGAAAGGGTGCCTTAGGCGCGAGCCTTTGCCTTTCCTTTCTTCAAATGTGACTCCTGGACCTTTCTCTCTCGTTTTTTCATAAACCGGAGTCGGAAAAGAGTTTTCAAATATTTTTTTAAAATTTTATTTTTATTTTGCTAAATGATTTTTCAGGTGACTTTGTATACCCTAACTCCATACCAAGTGGCGACTTCATTTTAAAATAAAATCTTTTTTCAAAATTAGTTGGCCAAAATGATCTCACTTTCAGTCCCGGCCTTATTTTCTTTTAAAATACCATTTTTTCCTAAATAATACTTTTTTACTAAAAACTCGATTTTTTCTCACACACGCACACTTTTTCCAAAATCTTTCTTTTCAAAAAAGGTTTCCGAATCTGACCGCCTTTTCAGGGTACGACAGACCCTGGCCCACTGTGCTTTATCGATTTTGGGATGTGACACTCTCTTTGCTCACTGGATTTAATTTAGAATTGAGAAGCTGTTATTTTGTTCTCGTACTTACTAAGAACATCATTTATCTCTCTGTTAGATTTGGATGATTTTACTATTATTCAAAGGAATAAAAGTTGTTCTTTTTCACGTGATGGTATACTTATAGTATTGGTACATTAATCAATGGTTTATATATTTTAGATAAAGAAAAGTCCATTCTCAACATAAACATCAAGAAACAAAAATTAGATGTTGTGAGTCAATCATACCTTCGGCATTGTAGATTTGGTCATGTAAATGAGAAACGCATATCCAAATTATATAAAGATGGATACTTGCACTCATTTGATTATGAATCATTTGGGACATGCGAATCTTGTTTACTTGGCAAGATAAGCAAGACACCTTTTATCGGTGAACGTGCTAGTGATCTTTTTAGGCTTATACATACCGATGTTTGTGGCTCAATGTCAATCCATGTTAAAAGTGATTTCTCCTACTTCATCACTTTCACAGATAAAAATTCCAGATATAGTTATGTGTTTTTAATGAAGCATAAATCTAAAACCTTTGAAAAGTTCAAAAGTCTTTAGAGCTGAAATTGATAAACAATTTGACAAAAATATTAAAACACTTAGATCTGATCGATATGAAAAGTACTTGAGTCAAGAGTTTTAACAATATCTAGAGGAAAATGGAATTATTCCTCAATGAAGTCTTCCATACACGCCACAACTCAATGGTGTATCTGAAAAGAGCAATAGTACTTTATTGGATATGGTACATTCCATGATGGGCCATTCATCACTTTCTAGTTCATTCTAGGGTTATGTCTTAGATTCCATCTCCTTTACACTCAACCGCGTTCCTTCAAAATCTATTGATACCACACCTTATAAGATATGGTATGGTAAAAGACCAAATCTTAATTATCTAAGAATATGAGTCACTTTCGTCTATGTAAAGTGGAATATGTCGGACAAACTTGAAGCTAAGTGTGACAAGTGCTTGTTTGTGGGGTATCCTAGAGTTAGTCAAGGATAATATTTCTACAATCCCCTTGAGCGAATGGTGTTTGTCTCAAGACATGCTATCTTTCTAAAGAAAGAGTTTATTCTTGAAAGAAGCATTGAGAGCAAAGTAGAACCTAAAAAATTCAAGAACCATAAAGTAGTCAACAATTGGAATAAGAGCTTGCGCCACATGTTAATGAGGTGCAGTCGGAAGCTCAAAATATACAAGATTTTCGTA
>CM045553.1:25915509-25945758 GCA_024721245.1 Mitragyna speciosa | reverse complement strand
GATTTCCTTCGCTGGTCAATACTTGTCTTTTAACATGGTACCTCTTTCTAGTGCTCTCTATTGGCTCAAAAAAAAAAAAAAAAGTTAAACAAAAATTTTCAACATAATGGGAAATTGATAAATCCACAGAGAGAGAGAGAGAGAGAGAGAGAGAGGGACGGAGATGTGAGATATGATGAGTATATTTTAATTCACTTAGTTAAATTAAAAGCTATCAACTTTTGGAATCTGGGACTGATTTTATAAAATAGATTTCTGATGCAAGTGACAAAGAATCTTAGAGTTAACAATTAAGTGGCTAAAATAAGGAAGCTGCCAAATGACTTTTTCCGGAATAGCATGCAGTCAGAGACTTTAAAATTTAGTCTTAGAGAAGAGAGCTCGCTCATGGATTCCCGAAAATTCTGTGCCAAAAACAGCCTGACCGTAGAACAGTATTAATGGTAGTGAGGTCATTCATGCATTATTTTCACTCAAAACGATTAAAAACCGACGACCATGTGAGAAGATTTACCCAAAAAAATAAAAAAACAGAAGTTAGAAAGAAGGAAAAGAGGCGAGAGAGAGGGAGAGAGAAGAAAATCTGAAAAAAGGCAAGTGGAGGACGAAAAGTCTAATTTCATTTTCTGTTTCTACACTGATGGTGTGACAATGAATTTTGCTTACCAGAAAATAGCTTTTCACCAGGCTGCAAGCTTTCTAAGATGAACCCAAACTCGTTTACTGATATAGGAACTCCTGAAGAGTGAAATAAGAGGTAATCCTGGCCAAACATTGCCCTCACATCAAATGGTCCTCTTGGTATCTCAGTTGCAATTCCATTGATGAAAACGGTGATAAATCCTGAAAAATTGATGAAAATTCAAATAAACAAAAATGAAGAATTTATATTTATATGTGTTAGATTTATTTCTTCTTTTGAGTCACATGCAATAAATCAATCTGATGTACCGTTTTACCTTAAAGATTTATCTTTGCAATACATAAAAATTCAGGAAAAGAAAAAAAAAATCATATAGGACTGTTAAAGCCAAATTGAATTACAAACTTCACCTGGTTGATAATGCGAATGATGATTGATGCTTGAAGAGCAGAAAACTGAACCGTCGCTAGAAGAAGTTTGCTCAATTTCCAGGTGACCAATTTGGCCGGGAAATGAGAAAAGGTCATTAGCACAATCATTGTGGATAATCCCAGAAGCTGAGGAGGAACCGACTAGTGAAGAAGATGATGATGACGAAGATAGCGGAAGAAAAGACACGGAATTCGAGAAACCTGCACAACTACTTTCATACAAAACTGCTGTTGCACTTGCAGCACCAGTTCCAGTCTGTACCTGTTGTCCACTATTAAGACTAGCTTGAATTTGCCGTTGCCGGCGACGAGACCTGGAGCGACGATTTTGGAACCAGTAGAAGACGTTGGCATCACCCACGGAGCCGAATTTTTCCAGCAGTTTTCTTATTCTAACTGTTTCATCTTTTGGAGGATTTACCATCCCACTGTTGAAGATGGACTCAAGTATAAGGATTTGCTCTGGCTTGGGAGTCCACCGTGATCTAACCGGTTCATTTCTCTCAGTACTATCCGAGCCATGGTTTGGTCGGTTAGTTTGATCTTCTTCTTGATCTTCCATGGCAGAGTAAGAGAAGCACTTGGGGCAAAACCTAGGTAGGGTAGGAAACTGTTTTAGTGTGCAGGGCAATATGAAAGCAACAGGAGTCCACATGAAATGCTTTGTGACAAAAGTACTTGTAGGCCTCAGGAATGTCACAAGTCAAATTTACAATGTTGCCCTCTCACTGTTATCTCCCCTGTCCAGTAAATTTCCCTTTTTTATTTTTTGTTTTTTTGTTTTTTGTTTTTGGGTTCTCAATGGCTCCATAATGTAATCAGGGTGAAACATATCTATTTTGCAATCCCCAATTCACATAATTAATTCGGTTTTTTTGTGAAGTTGCTTCAGAACAAATAGATTATATACAGTAAATTACAATATCGAAAATTAAATAGTGAAAAAAGTAGCGAAAAATATAAACAAAATAAAGCTTCCAAAGTTAAAAAAGTACATTTGAGAAAAAAAAATTCAATTATGACATTAACAATGAGACAAAGAGAGTATAATTTAGAACGATTTCTATAACACTCCACAAACGATTGCCGAGGAATCCATTGAAATAAGATTAAATTTCTATGGACATTTAAATTCTTTGAGTACGAATCCCATGAAAATATTTTCTTGTAAATTGCCGCATATTATGGATGCTCAAAGGTATCGTTTGGAGTAGAGTTGGTATACTAACGCAAAGGAGAAACACAGTTTCGTACCAAAAGTTTGGACATTACACTAATGCGTTTCTTACTATTTCAACAAATATGTTTGTCATATTGTTGAATTTGACCAAAATTGTTCGCAAAGTTTCAGCCAAACCACCGTTGATTCTAGAGCTGTAAATTAGTCGAGTCGAGCCGAGTATTGTCGGTTCGAGCTTGTGCTCATTTAATAAACGAATCGAGTCGAGCTGAGCTCGTTTATTAAACGAGATAAAATTTGTATTCGAACTCGTCTCGTTTAGCTATACGAATGAACCTAAACTCGAGTTTTCACGAGCAAATGAGTTAAAATTTGTGTTCAAACTCGCCTCGTTTATCTATACGAATGAGCCGAACTCGAGTTTTACAAGCTGAGTTGAGCATTGTTCGCGAACAGCTCGGTTCAAATAAATGTAAAAGTGTTATTCGATCCGAGTCGAGCTAAGTATCTCATACTTGAACTCTTGTTTGTTTATTAAATGAGTGAGCTTGGGCTCGAGAAACGAGCCAAAATTTGTGTTCGAGTTCGACTCATTTAACTTCATAACGAATCGAACTCAAACTTTCATGAGTTGAACTGTGTTTGCGAATAGCTTGGTTTCGTTTACAGTCCTTCTTGATTTCTAATGTTTCTAATACTGACAAGAAAAGAAACAGTTAGGAGAATTTGGCCGACAGCTAATTGTGAGAACCATATTTACATCAATTAGAATAATAAAATTAACAATCCAGAGTTTTTGCACTAATCAGTTTCCTTACCTAACAACAAAACTATGAAATCGAAAAAGTGAGGCTAAAGTTCACGTTAAACTTGGAGCTTATTGCTAGTGATTGCATATTTCATTTGTCATCGTTTAGTATAATTAGAAATATTATGGAGCAAATTCTGTCAAATATTTTTTTTAATCGATATTAAAAACACTAAGGAATAGTTTCTTATTAACTAAGACTTTCGGAATTACTTTTTTGGAGTGCCTTGATTTTTTGAACCAGAACGGCAATGCTCCCTAAATACCATATTAAGGTGAAAGCTTAGTTAGAAACTCTTTTTTCCGATTCTCAATGAGAGGGTGATAGTTTCAACTTTCAATTTGTGTCAGACCTAAATTCTTCCTCGAACCGAATGATGTGATCAAATTTAAGGGGATCAATGAGCTGCGACCTTTAGTTTTTATGTTTCTCCATGTACCTTAGATCATTTTTTTCTGTCTCTTCATATGCCTTGTGGTTCAATGATTCTCAAAATTTGAGTAAGCTGCTATTTTTTCCCTTTCTAAATTAGAGGGAAATATATTTTGATCTTCTTTTGAGAGTGCATTGGGTTTTACATTTTATAATGTCACACTCATATTACACTGTTTAATAGAGCAACACATGTCTCTCTCTCTCTCTCTCTACATAGGTTAGTGGGATTACACATATTACTTTCTTCTTTTTTTTTTTTTGAGAAAAACACATATTACTTTCTTAATTAGTGTAACATGAGTGTACTATGGAAAAATATAACTTGTCAAAATATAGCTGACTTCTCTCAATCTTTTGCACATTGCTTTTGTATAGCTTGTCAAAATGTAGGCGGATGATTTTGAATCATTTTGTGTAAATCACAACTCTCTATGACTATTAATACAGCACCTCATTTTTTTTTTTTTTTTGCTAAAAAAAACACAGAAAAATATAAATCCCAAGCTGTCTGAGAGAGTGGCCAAATTCGCCCCTAAAATTTAAGTGAAAAATAAATTAAATTTTTAATGATTTCAAGTTTAGCAAAAATAGACGAGTAATGAAAATTTATATTCACCAATGATCACAATTAAATTCACATCAAACAAAGTTTGAATTTGCATTTTTTTCCTCAATATTTGAATTTCGGTTAAATATAGTCCCCCGAAATTACAAATAGCTAGTATTTTACATTAAAATGAGATGTAAATTAATATAATGAATGATAGATGTGGTCAAGGAACCATAATGAACCAAAATGTAGAATGGATAACTGAATTGTTTTAACCATGCATAACAACTAGTAGATAAAATTATATGATAAAGTATTTTTATAATGGCAAGGAACTTACCATTTTTTTTAAAAAAAATTCCTATAAAATTTGATAAAAGCACTTCATATTATCAATAACTATTTCCTTTAAACTAAAATTTCCCTTCTTCGTTAAATTAGTTCCATTTGAATAACAGTACACAGACAACAAATAAAAAAAACTATTAGTAGAAGAGGAGGATAACTATATAATATAACTTTATTCTAAGTGAAAACGAGTTTTACATAGTTGTGTCAATTTTAATTGTTCTTAGAGATTTTTAAGAAAATGCACTGCAGCTTTTGCTTATCTTTGTTTCCTATTAAAATATAACATTCTAATAATAAAAATTTAAAGAATTTCTTTTAATAATAAATTAAGCAATTCAATAAAAAAAAATAATTAAAAGATACCAAAATAATTGTAAACGTTTACAAAGTTGAGAGAACAAGATGAAACGAGTAAATAAATTGACTCTAAGTATGCAAAGGAAAAGAAACACATGACGAAGTAGTGGCATGAAAAAAAAATGAATAAAAAGAAGAAAAAGAAGAAAATAGACTTGAATTAGGTTTTCCGTGTTTTGGTTTATTAGAGTTCCTGGTACAGATTAACATGTACTTAATTTAATTCGTATCTCCTAAACTAAAACCCTAACTTTGGAATCTAGGGACCAAATTGATTGAAACTCCGAACATATAGAATAAAAATACAGAGTCAAAATTTTTATCAATGTCACTTTGTTTGTTACCATTAACCAATGTTGAATTTGGTTGATTGTCCTCCTTTTGCTAAATTAAAAATATTACGAACTATATTTGTTTTGGTTGAATCTTTGGGGACTAATTTTGAACCTCTTCCGGAAATACTAGACCAAAAATGGTTTTCTCCCTTTAAATTATTGGATATGTTTTCCAAGCAATTTATTCTGCTATTGTTTGTAGAGAGTATTTTCGCAATTTTCGTAATGTTTGACAAAGTGAATACATGAGCACAATGAAAGCGATGTGTAAGGTCCGCATTCGAGCTTTTCTTCCAACTTGCTGGTTTGAGATTGACATTTAACTTGAAGGCTCAAAAGTCTATAAACATGACAGTTACACGAGACATGAACACTGTAAGTACATAGTACGTTGTCTTCCACCTTGTCTTCTTTGTGAAAAAAATATGCAATAAAATTCACGCTGAGTGTTTCTTTCATCCCTTAATGATTTTGAGAGAGTCAGCTAGTTGTTTCTCTTGATCATGGTGTCGCAATTAACTTTTCCATGTCTTGTCGTCAAACAAAGCTGCAAAACCAGGAAAAATGAAAAAAGAAAAAAATGAAAAAAAAAAGAAGCTTTAACGATCATGGATTTGGAGCGAAAAATGTTCAGAATATGTCTCCATGATTGAGATTAAATTGTGTGCATTTGTCGAAACTTCTATTTAAAAATCGTTTGAAGAAACCTTTATTATTATCATGGTTGGAAGAATACCGAGCAATTAGACATTAAGAGAAGTGCAAACACTTAACATCTCTTTTAGGAAATGAACGAATATCAAATCTTTTGGGCTGAATACAGATAAAATTGAGATAGAAGAATAAATGGATTAGTTAAAAAGGTCATGTATAGCTGTTGATGATTGAGAAGGTTTGAAAGAAGGACAAAGAAGCAAGGGCTTGGCCGTGCAAGAGCATGTGAAGGATTGCATTGAAAGCTGGGTCGGTATAAAGGACAATGAGATTTAAAAAGAAGGAAAAATCCAAAAAATAGTCAAGAAACCATGCTATAATTTATTATTTCATACGTTAGGCAGAGGAGACATGGTTCACAGTCCACAAACAGCCCTCTTTCTTTCTGTCTTTTTAATTATAAACGAGAGGATGGTAAAGGGCCATAAGGTCGGTTGGCTTAAACTTCCAACATGATTTTCACCAAATACAAAATATAAAATAAGAAAAGATTTTAACAATGGAAATTATTATTGGCAATCGAATGATCATTAATATCACTCCCTATTTTATCAAAAAAAAAAAATATCACTCTCTATAGCTGTTTTTAATATAAAAACATAAAATACAACTATAACCACACAAGTATATTATTGTCTAATTTACGTGGTCGAAAAGCACTCCAAATCTGTTGTTATGTTTTTTATCCTATCTAATTGTGTCCAATACAAAAATACATCACATCAATGTAAAATTATATAAAAGTTGTCTCTTAAGTTGACCGGCGTGTTAGAGTTAGCTTAATGCCTTCATGCTATCTTGGATCCAAACCTCTCCTGTAACATTCACCTGTCGCACCTAGTGCATCTTATCCCTCTATATCGTTTGCGAGCTATTGTACGATACGGGATTTAATCGTGCACACTCTCGAGTAGCGGCGGTTGCGGGCTCCTTAGTCACCAATACACACACACTCACACTCTATCATAACATTTAGTTATGTAATGTAGTAAATATTAGACACATTTAGATACAAAATTTATAGACAGAAAATTTGAACCGGGCAAAAAGTCAAAAGAGCATTTCTTTAACAAATAAAAAAAGTATCGATAGCAATTTCTTCTTGTTTTTTAAGGACAAAATAAACAAAACCCCGACCGAATTGCTCCGCAGACGCGGTTTCCTGTCTGTGTTTGTTTGCTTTTGTTTGTTTATTTATTTATATCTCCTTCGTTGGAAGGATTTTGTTCTTAATTCCTGCGTTGAAGTGAGTAACAAATATTTTATGCCACTTCGAGTTTTTGTTTTGTTCACACAATACGATAAGGTACACAGTACTAAATATCCTGTCCAAACTTCTTTTTATAAGATCTAGCAACAGCAAGTTTTCAAGTTAGTGAGTCGTAAAAAATTAGCATCCCCCGTCATTTTAAAGTAGTTCAGTGGAAAACAACACTCCACCGACGAGCCCCAAAATTTATTCTCATCTCATTCTAAGATAGACTTAAATAATTTAGTTTACCTGTCTCCTTTTCTTTCTTTTTTCTTTTTTTATGTTTCGAATGGGAAAAAAGCTTGTAACATTTTGGTTTAATTGGTAGGTAAAAGGGATGCAGAATAAGCAAACATACAATGGTGCACTTTTGTTCTTGATGTTTTGCACTCCAAAGTTGTATATTCGTCCGAACTTGACCCTATCCGTTAAGAATGCAAACGGAATAAAAAAGAAAAATTCATCTAGACATGACCATCAATCCTCGTAGAACCATTGCCTCCCGTTGCTGCAATTAGTAGAAAATCCATGAATGCTTCAGGTGGAGTGATATGTTAGAATATTATTGTTTGTGCCCTCCACGATCTCATTAAATATTTCAGTAATATTATAATTAAATATAAATTACTATAGGATAATTGAGGCATTCTAGATGATAATAATGAAAAGTAGAGAATTAGGGATGTTTGATAACTAATTTGATGCTAACAATTAATGGGTTAAAAGTTTTTTTTTAATTTAGTATGCTTGATAATAAAATTATTTTACCACTTAATACATTAAGCACTATTTAATTTGTGTACAAAATTTTAAGCGAAAATTTTTAACTAAATTTACGGAAATTTGAGCACATATAATAACTCTTTCCTTCTCATCCACATGCACTTTCACACAATCACCAATGCCCACACATATACTCACATTTGCGCACATACACAATCACGCATGCACAAAATCATACTTGCAAGTACATATACACATTTTTTCTCTCTCACACATTCAATTACATAAGCTTTCCTTTTATCATACACATTCTTCTTCACTGCATAATTTCAATCTCACCTAACATGGACACACACTTTCGCACAAATACACACATTCTCTCTTTGTCACACACATGCATTTTCTCTCTCTCCCCACATACACAGTTTCTCTCACATATACCTATATACTTTCTCGCATATATACACTCTTACATGTGCACATACGTACGTATACTATTTTTTCTCACTTCATATGTACATTTTCTCTTCCTCATACACACATGCACATACTTTGAATTTTCTTCCCCCATGTACTTGCACCCACTTTCATATATCATTTTCATGCATATACACATATTTTCTCTTGCGCACATTCTCACACATAAATACACTTGTTCTCTATTTCCCACAAATGAACAATATCTCTCTCTCATGTATATTATCAATAAAATTTTTCAAAATTTTAAGATAAATTTATTATATTTATGAGGTAAGATATTTATATTTAGTGCATAAATTCAGTTAATTATCAAATATGTATAACTTTATCAATTTAACAACTTAATATTTTTAGCGCTTAAATTTCAAATCTTAGATTTTAGACTTCAAATTTCAGATTTATCAAACGCAACCTTATTACATGTTTAGACCCTTCTTGAAAAATTATTATAAGGTATTCGAGATAATTACCAAAAATAGTAGGATACTTATTGTACACTGATATTGTCCTCTTCTAGAAGTATACTTTAAGGTCTATATCTTTTAGGTGTGAATCACTCATCTTTCCAGGCAGACTCTTGGACCTCTCCACTGCACAAAATTTTTGTGAGCTTACAACAAATATCAAATGGAGTTAAAGAGAGAAAAATTAATGTTGCCACTTGATCATCTTGACTAAATTAGTTGAACAATTATCGAGCAATCAACGTCTCAAAGGTACGCTTTATATCTGGAGTCTATTGGTTTACAAGTCTACATTAAAATTTCAGTGTCTAGTGTATAGTATCATATGAACGGTTGAAATTTATAACTCGTAAATCGATTGCATTTTAGTTTTATTTTATATTCATTTTTTATTTTATGTATTTACGTTCGGATTCAATATATACACATATGGTTTAATTAATTGTATATGTTCTGCGCCTTCAAGAATTTTTCGGTTGTCTTGTACACCTATAATCGTCTCTTTATGTTTTATTAAAAAATTTTGCTGATGGCTTGGTTTATCTTTTTGCCGCTTGACTTCTTTAATAGCTTCCGGTGCCAAGGATTGATATTCTAGTCATAATCTCTTTTGGATTCACAGAATCAATGGCTTAGGAATGGTTCTCGTGTTTATTTTAAGCGTTGTTTCTAGTCATAACTTCTTGGTTGAATTGTTAATTAAATAAATTGCTAAAGTTTCGATTGTTGAATTGAAGTCTCAAAGTGGCACGAGTTATCTATTAAATAATAGAACTTCCACCCACTTTAATGGGCATGGATAAATCAATGATTTTAGCTACTATATATATGTCAAAAGTGTTATATTTAAACTGCGAATCTAATTATGCATTCATATTAAATATCGTTTTTGAAACTTTCTATTGATACTAATAATTGTTTAGACATAAGTAGTTTTACCTTTCTAGATTCAATATTTGAATGGTAGGACATATTCACTAAGAGACAATAAATAAGAGTGAAAAAAAAGTTACTCTCCCCATCCGATAAATATAGGCTTACTTATTTTTTCACACAGATTAAGAAATTTAGTTAAATTAATTACAATAATTATTTTTTGTTGACCCTTTCATCTAATACCCCTTATTAATGGAGTACTGTATTATTCTTGGAACTCAGAATACTTTAGTTTTTCAATACAAGAGTCAATCTAGTTAATGTTGTTATTAGATGCTGATGAGGCTTTTTTTATACTATTGGACTAAATGGAGCATTTGACTAGATATCTTAGAAAAATGGTAGATCTTGTTATTAGTGTTGTGTTTAATATTCCAAGTAGAATAATTAACTAAAGGATAGTACATTTCTAAAAGCTATGTACATTAAATATGGGCATGTTTGTAAAATAACAAGGAAACTACTTTTTAAAAAAGGAAACATGCCTAAAATTTAGAACAGACATAAAAGGAAAGTGAGCCTATACTTATGGGATGGGGAGAGCATAAGATATTTTTAAAGATGGCAAACAATCTAGGACTACTAGGCATACATCTCACAGACGCACACTACACAACCACAAGACATACACACACTGTTCATACACTGATGTGGGTGCATTAGATATAAAAAATAAGAGCAAAACACACACAAATCAAGTAATAAACCTAATCTCCCAACTTTACTGCAAGTATACGGGTCAAGTGTAGTATGAGGAGTATATAGGTACTGTATCAATGAGTAATCAAATAACATGCAAATACTAAGGCTTTATGGCTCACTTTATTATCAAAACAACCAAAAATCAATATGAGATTTAATAATAAAGGGGAATTCAATGGAATAGTTAAATAACAACAACAACTTGTAGAAATTCAAGTAATTAAGATGTCTAGAATATAGATTCCAATAATGAATCATGAGATGCGTGAATAACTTGCTAAGTGTTGTCCTGCGTTGTTTAGAATCCAATTCCATTTGAGTCTAGTTCTCACTATGAAATGACTAAATTCTAACTATTCTCATGATGAAATCTTATGAAAACATGAATTGCAAAGATTTACTTAAGCATTCATTATTCACATATGAATAACTAAAGCATTACTCGTTCATTTTCTATTGTTAAATGCATTTCTCAATGTCAAGAAACAACTTAGATGACTTGTTTAAGTTGGCCATGCAAAAACAAGTGTTAAAACTTGAACAAATAAACAAACAAATGCAAGCTTAGCAAGTTGAGATAATTTAAGTCATCTTTTGGAATCACTAGCTTCATCTATATTCTAGATGAAGCTTTAGTGAACCATGACTAATGAAACAATAAAAAGCACAACTAAAATACAAGAATTCATGCTTCAACTATGGAAGTAAAAGATAGAGTTGAGAAAGGCTTATGGACAAGTCTTCAACTTCTTTTTTTTTTTTTTACCAAAATGTTGAAGTACAAGAAGTTGAGTGTATTAAGCTCACTATTCTATTGAAATTTAGAGAATTCTATTAATTCTCTTCAACTATTCTAACTTTAACACTAACTGATGCTTAAATTGGATGATAAACCTCTTACAAATTACTCCTATTTATAGACAAATGATCATCAAGTCATTTTTCAACTTGTAATTACATTCAATGTATTGAAATGATAAAGATTTGCATTGAGATCCCAAATGGACATGAAAGTCTTTAATGGTGTGCTTAATGGAATCTCCAGCTGCAAAAACCCCATCTCCTCCAGAAAAGTTTGCTAAAACCAGCTGAAATAGATGCAAGTTGCAACCCTAGAAAAATCTCGCCAACCTGCTAATCCACATTTGTGGACATTTCTATTTTTGTGAAATGAAAAAGTTTTGTGATCCGAAAATTGCAAATTTCAAATTTCAAATTTGAATATAGACTATTTAGAATGGTGACAAGATAGTTGTTTAGTCGATTTGATAGGTACGAAAACCCCATAATCAAATCTTGGTAACTAACTATTTGAAACTTGCAATTTAAAACAGACTTTTCAAGTATTCTATTGATCTGGCTTTCATGTATGTAGGTATTTTCCACGTATTTCTATGTAATCTTGATAAAGAATTAGGTCTCCCAAATAATTGTACAATTTATTCTTCAAGTATTCTTCCAAGTGGTTCATCCAAATTAATCTCTTGAATCACCTCTGAATTTGATCAGCCTTGATTCTAATTTATCCAAATTGAGTTTAAGTATGATGAATCTACAAAATTTTACAAAAATTGTGCATTAAATTATTCAAAATAACAATTCGGCCTCAGAACCCTAATTTTGGGACAAAAACCGTAATTCTAGAAAAAGTTAGAAAACGAGTCATTTGTAACCAAAATTACTATAATTATACTAAAATCTCTTCAAAAATACATAATATATCATACAATAAAATTGACAAATTTATCACTTATCAAATGCCCCCACACTTGAATCATTGTTTGTCCTCAAGCAATTGGAAAATCAGGAGCTCAAGTAATGATTTAAGGCTTGAAATAATAAATGCCTCATTGTTGAATGCAATTTTACAAAATAAAGCAAATAGGCATTATGTGATTCCTTATAATGTTTCTAATACCAATTATGATACGTGCTTGGTAGCGCCCGTTTCAATCTTGGAAGCTTCATCAAGGATATTTGTCAATTTATGTGATTTGAAGGATTCTACAAGGAGTCTCATATTTTCAACCATTCTTGAGCTTAGAGAATCCGTAGATCAATCAAGGAAATTAGACTTGAAGATTGTGTTTTGGTTTTGGATTAAACATGCATTCAAAAAGGCCCAAAGAGTAGGATATGGTCCAAAGATGGTTGGTGCACACTAGTTGGCTACGTTTGATGGACCCAAGTTAAAGGCCTTAAAATTGCAAGATTGAAGCCCAATGGAGTCCAAGGAGGGATGGCTAGCACATTTATTTATTTTATGGCGAATTTTTTATATTTTTTTAGAATATTCTAAACTAGCTTTTTTTTTTGCAAGACTTCTAGATTATTTCCATATTATTTTATGTTAAGTGTTAGTATTTGTTAAGAATTAGTTTTTGGTAGCTAGTACTAAAATTCTCTATTCCATGTTCTATGACTTTGTGAGCCTACAAATAGGCCACCCTAAGTAAAGTTTGATAAGTTTTGATGATTAATAAGATTGTTCTTCTCTTTCATGAGAGTTTTTTTTAGTTCTTGAGATGAGAACTATGACCTTATCAAGAGTGATTCTTGTGGTGGTCTAAAACCCAATCTAGCCGAGAGTTATTCTACTTCTTGTTTTGACCAAGGTTCTATAGATTTATCTTGGTAGATTTACTTGTTTACACACAACTAAATCTATTAGATCCCTCTAGGATTGTTTTCATCAAAGAGGAGATTAATTAAAGGCAACCAATCTGCATGTTTAGGTTGTTTTGATTTACGAATCAAAGTGGGTCTAAAGTTCAACGAGGTTGTTACTTTTAAGATAATTTGGTCCAATTCAACAAGAGGACTTGGATTTAATTGTTGCCTGATCCATTGATAATGGCCAGAGTTGTCAATTATTTAGTAGTGTTTAGGTTAGGTTAGGAAAGTCTTTGAGTGTGTTTTCTTTATTAAATTGTCAATTTTCCTTTGTTTTATGTCGAATGTTCAAAGTGTGTGGATTTTATTCATTTTTGCATTATTTTGTGATTTTCTAGGTATTTTCGCTCTTTCGTCTTCAAATTGGACTCATGCGTGTGATCATGGCACAATTATCAACTAAAGGATTGAACTAAAAGACGAGGTGAAGTTGGAAACCCAATTGGAGTTGCAGAAAATAAAAGGATAAAGCTTCTGACCATATCCGCACCCTGTATCCACACGCGGATAGCAGGCACGAATAGGGTCAGAAGGTCAACCAAAGAGAAGAAAAGAAGAAAAAGTTTCTGACCATATTCGCACCGCCAATCCACGCGCGGATAGCAGGCTTGGATACAGGCAGAAACTACAGTCTGTTACGAAACTGCGGGATTTTGACAGGGTTTTTTGAATGACTGAAGCAGCAACTCTTTGTGAGGACTCTAGGGCAACACATAGACATATAATAGATAGTTTAGAGTGAAGAACAGGGACACTGGGCACGGCTTTGAGAGAGTAAGTCAATCAAGGGCTGAAGACAAAGGAGAATTGCATCAATAAGGGAGGAAATCTGCGACAATAAAAGAGGAATAGTGATGAACAAGCATGAGAATGAGTTCTTTAAATTCTTCTTTATTGATTGTTGAATCTTCTTTATTTGCTATGGAGTAGATTGTTTTAGATCTAGATGGGTTGAACCCTAACACTATTATTATCTTTTGATTGGATGAATTAATGGAAAAAATTCTCTTTTTACTTGGTTTATTTATGAGTTTATTTGATTAATTGAATTGGGTATTGCGCGCGCCTTTGATTCAATGACAGATTTCAATTGGGTGGATTGAGAAATTACTTAATTGACTTAGATCATCTCATAAATAAAGAAAACTACATGGATAGCTAAAGATAGGATTACATAGGTTTCCTCGGTTAGACTCAAACCTAACCTAATTAATAAAATCGATAGAATTGTGACGAACACTCTTGGGGTTTGATTTAGAAGAGATTCAAATCAATCAACTAAGGTGTCAAGGGTTCTATACTTGAGAAAGAATATAACCTACTTGAGGGATTCTATAGTCAAGATAAATTGAGCAGTCCATTAATTAAGGATTAAAGCATAATAAGAACGTTAGGGGGATTCTTTATTTAGATCTTACTTGCATCAATTGATATTTTCCTAGTTTCTTTTCTTGTTTTGTAGTTGAGTCTATTATCTCCAGTTGAAATATTTAGCATAGTGCTTAGCTTAAACCCTTATTCGTTGATTAGGTCAGATAATAAATTAAGAGTTACTACTAAAACTTGCAGTCTTCGTGGGAATGATACTCGATACTCACTACCCATTATACTACAGAATGATAGGTATACTTGCCTACAATATCCATAGTATAGTGACTGGATATCATCCATCAAGACGATCCTAGGGGAGAATCATGTGATATATGAATGGGGCCACCCCCGATCGTAACAAGTGGCTATAAAAGATTTTGGGAACTTGAGAAATCAGGTTTTGTGTTCCAACCCATTTTTTTGAGATTATTTTCTTGAAAATTGGGTTTATCTTTTGATTTTCTTTTTTCAATCCACTTGGATATATCTTTTTAATTTTTTTTTGTTGTTGTTCTATCAAAAAGCTTCGAGCCTAGTCAAAGAGACTTGTGTTTGTTTTCTTCTTTGTATAAAAATTAAAAGAAAAAATAAGTATTGTTCATCATTACTATTCATCGCTGTTCATTGATTACTGTTCATCCCAAGTTACTATTTATCCAGTGAATTTTGCGTAGTTTTGTTTGTGTTTTGTTGGTGTTTAATTTTGTGTTGTTAGGAAAGGAAAAAAAAGAAAAAAAAAAGAGAAGGAGAAGAAAAAGGGAAAGAGGAGAAAAAGGAAGGAAGAGAAAAACAAAAGAGAAGAAAATGAAAGAAAGAGGAGAAAAAGGAAGGAGAGGAAAAAGGTAAGAATTGTTAGAGATAGTAAAAGCCTAAATTGAGAGAAAAAATATCTTATATTGTTTCTAACAATTTTTGTAGCTTGCATCATGGAGAAATTTCTCAAAGAATTTAGGCGGGAACTCAACAAAAGCATGGATTCTTTATTTGATCGTTTGGGAAGCCGAGGGATTAATTCGCAAAAAGAGAAGTTTTAATTCTACCACTTCCAAGAGAATGGAGAGCATGTTGTACTCAATGCCCTCTCGAAGATCACATGTTGAATTGAAAGAGCAAGATTTGAAGAATATGACCATGGATGAACTTATGGATAAGTTTGGGCTCAATTGGAAGCTTATGTAGTTGATCAAAAGAAAAGGAGGCTCGTAAAGTTAAAGAGGAACAAGCACCATCTTTAAAGGAGCCAAGCCTTAAGGAGTCACCAATAGATGAGCATATTGAAGTTGAACACGAAGCACCATTCGAGGAATCTACTGAAAGAGGAGCCACTAAGTGTTGAACCACCCCTAGGAATTGTGCCTTATTCATTATCTACTTTGGGCGACGATTTGAGGACGAATCATTTCAAAGAGGGAGAGTTTGATACGTGCATGGTAGCACCTATTTCAATCTTGGAAGCTTCATCAATGATATTCATCAATTTATGTGATTTGAAGGATTCTACAAGGAGTCTTGTGTTTTCAAGCCATTCTTGAGGTTAGAGTAGAGAATCCATAGATCAATCAAAGGAATTGGACTTGAAGACCGTGTTTTAGTTTAGGATTAAACATGCTTTCAAAAAGGTCCAAAGAGTAGCATATGGTCCCAAAATGGTGCACACAAGTTGGCTACGTTTGACAGACCCAAGTTGAAGGCCTTAAAATTGCAAGATTGAAGCCCAATAGAGTCCAAAGAGAGATGGCCAACCCGTTTATTTATTTTATGGTGAATTTTTTTATATTTTTTAAAAATATTCTAGACTAGCTTTTGTTTGTAAGACTTCTAGATTATTTTCGTATTATTTTATGTTCAGTGTTAGTATTTGTTAAGAATTAATTTTTGGTAGCTAGTTCTAGAATTCTCTATTTCATATTCTATGACTTCATGAACCTATAAATAGGCCACCATGTGTAAAGTTTGATAAGTTTTGATGATTAATAAGATTCTTCTTCTCTTTCATGAGAGTTTATTTAGTTCTTGATATGAGAACTATGACCCTATCAAAAGTAGTTATTGTGGCGGTCTAAAACCCAATATAGCCGAGAGTTATTCTACTTCTTGTTTTGATCAAGGTTCTATCGGTTAATCTCGGTAGGTTTACTTGTTTACGCACAACTAAATCTATTAGATCCCTCTAGGACTGTTTTCATCGAAGAGGAGATTAATTCAAGGCAACCAGTCTCTACGTTTAAGTTGCTTTAATTTATGAATCAAAGTGGGTCTAAAGTTCAACGAGGTTATTACTTTTTAAGATAATTTGGTCCATTTCAGCGAAAAGACTTGGATTAAATTGTCGGCTGATACATCAAGATGATCTTTGGGGAGATATTTCCATGATATACGAAAGGGGCCACCCCCGACACCACATTAGTTTAGGATTTGCATTCACTTAGACACGTCCAAACGCAATAGATTATAGGGTTATTTTAGAAAAATTGTATTAAACCTCACAATTAGCTTCGGTTAGGTAGAAAGGGTGCCTTAGATGCGAGCCTTTTCCTTCCTATTTTTCAAATGTGACTTTCGGACCTTTTCCAGAGTCAAAAAAGGGTTTTTAAATAATTTTTCTAAAAAAAATTTTGTTTTGTTTTGTTAAAGATTTTTTGGGTGACTTGGTACACCCTAACTCAATACTAAGTGGTGACTCCATTTTTTAAACAGAACCCTTTTTAAAACCATGTGGCTAAAGTTGTCAGATTTTTAATCTCGGCCTTGTTTTGTTTATCAAAAATACCATTTTTTTTTCTAAAAATGCACTTTTTTATCAAAAAATCTAATTTTCTCACACACACACGGTTTTTCAAAACGCAAAACCACATTCCAAAATGGGTCATCACACTGACCATGTATTTTTAGGGTACCACAGATTTTGACAACTCCACTGGGCTTAATCAATTTTTTCCTTCTCTAAGCCTTCTATTCTATCGCATTTGGATATTAGGATTGTATTTTTCTTTAGGTCTTTTCTTTACATTTCACACATCTCAGTTTATCGTCTCTATCAATGTGATGTACGGTTTTTCAAAACGCAAAACCACATTCCAAAATGGGTCATCACACTGACCATGTATTTTTAGGGTACCACAGATTTTGACAACTCCACTGGGCTTAATCAATTTTTTCCTTCTCTAAGCCTTCTATTCTATCGCATTTGGATGTTAGGATTGTATTTTTCTTTAGGTCTTTTCTTTACATTTCACACATCTCAGTTTATCGTCTCTATCAATGTGATGTATGGTTTAATGATCTTTCTTTTTACTCACCTTATGCTTGAGTCAGTCGCCCTTAGAGCCTTTCACATGTTAGCATTATTATTCCCTCCCCTCATAAGGAGCACTTCATACGTGCATTCGATATATTTTTATCCTTTTTTCTTTTTTGGTGATTGCCATACCGCTCATCCTGTTAGGAACTAGGATTGATCTGCCTAAACATGCAGCTATTGCATTCATGCATATAGCGGTGTCTAGGGAATCACTCGAACCACCGACTTGGGACCCTTGGAATTGATGGACTTGCTACTTTTGGGTCCTTAAGTCTAAAGGTTCGGGAGCCTTAAGCCGTATTGAAGCCTTAATCTGCTCGAGCATGTGGCCGAAGCACGATGTGCACGTAGCAGTGTTCGGGAGATCACTCGAGCCACCAACCAAGGGCTTCGGGATTGATGACCCTTACCCTTCTGTCTGAAGGCTCGGGAACTGACAACCTAATCGTGTTTAGATGCATTAGTGAGCCCAACCTCATGCATCCATGTAGAATAACCTAAGATAGAGTCTGTCTTAAATTGTTAGGTGCACCAAGCACAACAAGAGGGGATCCACCACCTTTATTTTCATTATTATGCCATTTACTGCTATTTATGTGTACTATTTAGTTGGTCAATGTATTATGTGTTATTTTTTAAATAAACTAATGTAATTTCTTTCATTCTTTGATTGCATTCACAACCATAAAATAAAGAACTTGGCATGGTGCTCTTGTAGGAGGCAACCCTCTTTCAACATATTAGATTTTCATCTTACAGTTAATTTTTTCAAGAAATATGGAAATAGGATATTTACAAAATTTACAAATTTCATTTAGTTGCAAACAAAATACCCAAAGTCAATCATTGTAAATTTTTAAAATCTTAAAAATCTGATTTTTTGACTTGTATATTCTTAAATAAAAAGTCATAGTTCCAGACCTTTTTCAAAGTTGATTCATCCTTGTGGTGCCGGTTAGTTTTGTCCGAATTGATGTTTTCAATATACATACACAAGTGGACCCGAGCGGACTCACTTTTGTATAGTTCATTTCATCTTTTTTCAAAGAAACTATGCGTCATTTTTTTCTTCTCCCCCACCCTCACGTCCCACACTACGTAAAAAAAGATTTTAACATATATTTCATCCTACTTTAATAAATTAGCATTTTTTTTTTACTTTTATTTTCAGTATTATGTTCCGTAGCCTCTTGCAGGCTTGATTTTTAGCCAAATAAATAAATTTAAAGTTCCTGGTCCATCTTTCTCAAAGAAGTTCTGCATCATTATTAGATTAAAAATCTTTAGGACATTTTTCAAAAGTTTGTATTGTTGGTATTTTAACTTGCTTTAATAAACTGGCATCATGCATAAACCCTAGAGGAAATACCACTTTGGAAATCCCATAATAAGGTCCTTTTGTCTCAAGTATATAACCCTAAAAGACATGCACATTATATTTTTCGTACCATCTTGGTGGGTAAGACCCTAGGTAAAGTAATACAAGCAAAATGCAGGCATTTCTTCGTGGTAGATCTGGTGCACCTTCGTTTAAAAAGGGGTCTCTCCTCAAAGGATTGCATTTCATGCTATGCTTATCCTTGGCACAATAAGGGCTCTCCCTAGGACATGCATTTTTTTTTTTTTTTTGCTTTTACATATACTAATTATGATTTTTTATTTTTATAGGTTCTCTAATGGAGGCAACAAATTGAGGAAGACAACGGATACATATTGGTTTTTACGTTCCGTTATTTTAGATCATATTTCTATCCCAATGAAGCGCTATACACTCGACATCTACAAGGCCATAGAAACATAAGTGCTCCATTCAAATTATCTGAAGAACCATGAGAAACTAGTTTTTAGAATTGATAGTGCCAAGGGTCCAAAAAGATGAGTTTGACTAGGACAAACAATGTAATAAATGAAATTGTATCGCATAACCAAACAACAGTTCATTTTAAGATGTAACGAGAATAGGAATAATTTGGATACCTGGTTCTTTTTCTGTAAATTTAAAATTGCCTTGTGCTTTAAATTCTTTTTTCAAAGGAAGCCATCAAATATGTGTTTTTTTTTTCCTCAAAGTTACTTGTGGTATTAGATTATTCCTTCATGTCTTGCATTTAGCTTTTGAAAAGAAAATTTTTCAAATATTTTGTTATATTGAGCAAATAATTCTTTGATGAGGCATTGAAATAAATTATATCTTTTTTCAAAGCCTAATGTTAGGTTTGTGTCATTGTAAAGTTTCTTTTTTGATGAGTTAATGTAAGTTTAAATTGAATGAAAAGAAAAACAACTTCCTATATGTTTTGTATATTTTGATGGTAAAAAATAAATGCCCTTGATCTTTGGATGTCACCTTGTTTGAAGCTAATGATTGCAACTTTGATATCTCTCTGGATTCCAAAATAAAGCAAACTGTTAATGAAAACTAGAGTGATACTGAAAAGCAATATGGATTCTATGTTAAGGATTTTGAAAGATACAAAAAGAACCCAAGCTTAACCTAGAAGAATAGAAGCTACAAACATGGGTGCCAATACATAGGTTGAGGAGTTAAGTCAGGTTACGCTTCAATTCCGAAGACCCAAAAAAATGATTGTCAAGCATAATTTCTAATGTATGTTTAGAAGATTCAAATGCAACAAAAAGAGCGGACATGCAGGGGATAAAACTTCAACTAGTTCACAAGGAGAGTTTAATTGTTTCATCTCCTTAGTTTCTCATTTACATCTTTGGAGTGTATTGTATAGGTTATTGTGAGATTAAGATTAGGTGCTATCATATGCTTGTGAGTTGTTGCTAGCAATTATGATTTTTGTCTAATTTCCCTACTTGTTGAAATTACTTTATGTGTTTGATAAATGTTTTCTTCAACTACTTAGAAATGATTGTTATGTGATTTGAATTTTTGTTTATATAGAAAGTATATCTCGTAAAGTGGTTGGTATTATGTCTAAATTTTGCATGTTTTGATGGAAATTTCTCTTCTTTACTTAATTTCACAAGTTAAATGTTAATTATGATCAATTAGTGTGATCATGTAATCTGTGATACTTATTATGAGTGATTTTATGCTACAAAAATGAAGAGAAAAAAGAAAAAAAAAATAATGTAGCTTTTTTCTACTTCAATGGTTCTTACACTTAGTAATTAGGAGCCTTCATTAAAAAATGTCAACTTTTGCGTCAAACGGTAGTTGAAATTATGAGTAATGTATTGCAAATTTGAGTAAGTAAATTGTTGAGTAACTGGGAACCTTCATCCATCAATGTCGATTCTTGTGAAAAAGGCAGTTTTATTTCTCAAATACATATTGCTTAAAGATTGAGATGTTGAGTAACCAGGAACCTTCATAAGCCAAAGTCAATTTTCGCATCAAAAGACACTCTTGTATCTTGAATAATTAGTTCAATATTACAAAATTCCCTCATGAAAAAAATGAAATTGATCATAGACATGTGATGCTCTATGATTGATAATATGATTCATTTACTTGTGAAATTCGGTAAGGCAAAGAAAATAAGTTGAATTCACTTAATTGTGATATAATTTCTTTGCCTTTGCTTGATATTATGAGTATTAAGGATAAGACAACAAATTATATAATGGTTATTTAATTGGTCTTAAGAAAATACATTGTAGAATGCACATCCGTGATTTCAGTGCTTGAATCATTAGTTGATCTCGCATTTTTCAAATTTCTTTAGGACGAGCAATGATTCAAGTGTGGGGAAATTGACAATTGTCAAAATGATGCATTTTAGTATATTTGTTGATTCAAAATTTAGAATTTTTGAGGTATAAATAATTTTGAGCAGATTGATGCACAAGTTTTGGGATTTTCCGGGTTAATGACATTTGAACAGATTGGATCAATTGGAGCACAGTCTCTCTCGTCCAAAAGAAAAGAGCAAAAGCATTACCGTGTTCTAGTAGAAATGAATGGTCAGACATTTTCCTTAATCATTAACTTAAACATCATAAAAGGATTTTTCATTTGATTTAGTAAATTTTCTTTTAAAAATTTGTTGCAACAAAGGCGGGTCTTCTTTCTTTTTCTTTAAACATTTATTTCCCGAGTGTTCCCCTTTGAGCATTTAGAATATGAGATTTTCATTTGATAACCCACTCGAAGGTCGCACCCCCACACTTGGACAATTTTGTGATAATTTTATCCTACACTGGGGCAAAATTTATTTCGACTTATGTTTTCATAAAAAAGAAAAGAAAAGAGAAGAAAAAAAGGGAGGCCATTGAAAAAGAAAGCCCAAAGAAAGTAATAAAATTGGAGCAAGTATTTTAGAAAATGAAAAGAATAGAAGAAGAACTCCAATAGCAAGTAGTAAAGTTGGGATAAATCATTTGGACTCAAAGTTAATTAAACCTTTCATGAATTTTGCTTTTCGGCTTCAATATTTTCGGCACATCATCTAACCGCATTACAAGAGTCGAGAATATTACCGACCTCCGTCTTCATTTTGTGATGATTTTTCAAATGAAAATTTGCAAATCAAAGAGGCATATGATGTTAATATATCTATCCCTAATCAATCAAGGGAGGATTGTTCTATCTTCCTACTGATGCCAAACATTTAATACCAGTCTGATTTAATGAAAAGGGGATAATTATTCAAGACTTGAATGTTGTTTGCTTTCATCCTTCTCAAAGAGGAAAATCCGAAAGGGTGCCTTTGAAAAAAAAAAGAAGAGAAAGATAAAAGAAAAAAAGAAGAAAAACAGGGAAAAAAAAGAAAAGAAAAAGAAAAAAAGAAGAAAAAGAAAGAAAATGGGCGGGAGAAAGCCTCGGTGAAAACCTAAAAGGGCACCGAGGTTGGGCGATTACAGTTAAAGGCTCACAAGTAAAGAAGTAAGGTATGCCTTCATAGGATATGGAATTCTTTGCGAAAGCTGGTAACCGTAGCTACTTGAGGTTTTTTTTTTTTTTCTGTATTGATCATCTTGAAGCGATCTTGAATTCAAATGGAATGACATCCAAAGGATCTGTGGCAGCCCCACCTTACCCAGAGGTGCACCAAAGGGCTTAGCAGACTGCCTGCCTAGCTCTCGCCAGGACTCAAGTCAAGCACTCACTCAGAAAATCCAAACATATTTAACCCAAAATAAAATACATTCATATAATTCAACTTAAAAGTACAAGTGTCACTAAGAAGTTTTACATCCCAAAATATACATAGTATTTACAATAATAGCCCAAATAATTTGGCTATCAAAAATATATAAAAACATCTACTATATCCAAAATTTGCCGTTCCAGCTTTAATATTATGGAAATCCTAGTTAAAGAAAACACATAAAAGGGATGAGCTATAATAACCCAGTGAGTGCTCAAATCATGCAGCCATACCAGAAATCCTCTATTTTATATAACAAAATATTTAACAAGCTAAATAAACAGTGAATAAATAATTTAATTAATAAGTAGTCAATGGCAGATACAGGGCTCAACTGCGGGAGCAAGCTCAACCGCAAAGGAAGCAAGTACAGATCATGTAACTATGACGTCGGGACCGAGATAATAGCTCAGGTCCTCGCAAAGGGTCATACCAGTATTAATAAGTAAGTACCCTAACCACCATTCACCTTGTAACCTCAGTATAGGCTACCACATCGAGGGAGAAATCTCAACCTTAGAGGGCCAACAAGTAAGAAAGTTCAATCCAGAGTTGGCCTCTTTGAGGATTCTCAACTCATGGGAAAGAACAACACACCCTAAAACACCCAGCACCTTATGTCCTCCCAATCACGACCGGGTTAACTAACCGTGAAGTAACGGTGAAGTTAGTCACAGAAGTCTCAAGCACAAATAACACATTGGACAATGAAAGCATGTAATACATTGCGGAATAGATGTGATAAATTACAATATCTTTCCTCAAGTAACACATTTCATCAAATAATAATTACAAGTATAACATAACATTTCATGCATCACTGCACACATAGAGACACTCACCTAGAATGCCTAGGAAAATATTTCGTAAAAAGGTCGAGATTCGCTTTCAGGATCCTGAAATTCAAAAGAAATAGTCTAATGAAAACCCGATTAAAACCCTGAGTAAATTAGTAAGAAAATTCAAGAAATAACCCAGTTATTTCTAGGGTTTAGGTTTTAGGTTTAGGGTTTTGAACCTAGGGTTTAGGGTTTTAGATTTAGGGTTTTGATTTTAGGGTTTTCTTGTTCTAGGAAAATTTAATTCATTAATAGATCATTTTCTAAAAATTTCTGCACACCAAATTCCCTAAATTTAGCATATTCTAGGTTAAAAATTTCACCTATCATTTTTTCTTCTTTAATTCTACCAAAATTTCGGCAGCATCTCCCCTTAAAATCGACTAACCCAAAATTTTACCTGCAAGAAATCAACCAACCAATCCAATTTCCAACAAGTTCTATAGCTTCCATGTCTCAATCAAACCCAATTTCACTCAAAATTCCAATCAAATTCAAGATTTCAACTCCAAGTTTCTTCAACAATTCAACACATAATACATATCATTTCAAGGTTTAAATGCTATCTACTAGTCTATCTAACCAAGAAAACACTTGATTAACAAGTAAAACTTCATTTCAAAACTTAAATCTTCAAGTTTTAATAACAAGTATCTAGTATTAAACTTGTACAAAAACTACCTAAAACTTGAAATATAATAGCAAAAGTTCATAGTAGATACCTCAAACAAGCTTAGATCTTTGCTTAGGAAGAAGATGAGCTCACTTTCTATGGTGGAGATGACCAAAAATGGAGAGAAAGTTTCAAGAAAATGAAAGCAAAAGAGAGTAGAAAGAGAGCAAGGGAGGGCCGGCCAAAATGAAGCAAAAAAGAAAAGAAATAGGCCAAGAAAATAGAAAAGAAATAAAGAGAAAAGTAGGAAAAGCAGCAACCAATCATAGCAAGACAAGAATCATCCTAGGGTTTAGATTTTTTGACATAATAGCTACTACTTGGTTAAATATGATTAGTGAAAATTTTAATCACTTATCTCCTAGTAATTTGCAAGAGCTTTAGGGCACAATTTTTAAGACAAAAGAGAGAAGAAAGAAAGGGAGAAGAGAGAGCCGGCCAAAAGAGAGAAAGAAAGCAAGAGAATAAGTGAAATTTTTAGGTCAATATTGAGCTAAAGCCAACCGGTCAAAGGGACTAGAAAATGGTAGAATTAGTTAGTCAAAATTAAACACTATTATAAACTAATGGTCCAATGAAATTAATCCAAATTTACTACTTAGGTGTCCCTACTTAATAATGAAAGAATCTTATTTACTTAACCTAATTAACTTAAGAAATCTTCTCAACTAATAAATCAAGGATTAACACTAAACTCCAAATAAAAGAATTTCCCCTTTTAAGTGCATTTTCGATTTTTCCTTTTTCTTTTCTTTTCTCTTTTTTTTTTTCTACTAATGGGCATAACATGAATTAAATGGTTTTTGTATGAATTTCTAGGGTGTTACATCCTCCCCCCCTTAAAAGAATTTCGTCCTCGAAATTCTACCTTGATTTTTGAATAGCTTGGGATAATTTCTCCGCATCTCTTCCTCGGTTTCCCGGTGGCTTCTTCTAAATCATGATGCTTCCAGAGGACTTTAACAAGAGGAATTTGTTTATTTCTCAGTTCTTTCACTTTGCGATCCAAGATTTGAACTGGCTGCTCTTCATATGCTAAAGTTTCATCTAACTCAATCTCATCGGGTTGAAGTATGTGTCGTGGGTTCGGGTGGTACTTTTTCTAAGACAGACACATAGAAGACATTGTGCATTTTGGATAACTTTGAAGGCAGTTCCAATTGGTATGCAACATTGCCGATACGTTTAACGATTCTGAATGGTCCCACGTATCTTGGTTGAAGTTTCTTCCTCTTACCAAACTGATGCCTCCTTTGAATGGAGAAATTTTGAAGAAACACGTCATCTCCAACTTCAAACTCTAGCTCTTTCCTTCGAGTGTCGGCATAACTCTTCTGTCGACTCTGAAGCAGTTTGGAGTCGTTGTTGTATTAGCTTAACTTTCTCGTACGCTGCTTCTATCCATGGTACCTTTTCCGAACCTAAAATCTTTCGTTCTCCTACTTCATCCCAATAGCCAGGTGTTCTACATTTCCTTCCATATAACGCCTCAAATGGAGCCATTTGGATAGAAGATTGGTAGCTGTTGTTGTAAGCAAACTCAATCAAGGTTACATAGTTGATCCCAACTGCTACCAAAATCCATCACACTTGCCCGTAGCATATCCTCCAAAATCTGGATCACTCGTTCAGACTGTCCATCAGTTTGGGGATGATAAGCCGTGCTAAAGTTTAATTTTGTTCCCAAGGCTTCGTGCATTTGTCTCCAAAGTCGGGAAGTAAATCGAGGATCTCAGTCCGAGACGATACTTACTGGAATTCCATGAAGTCTTACCACTTCATCAATGAACATTCGGGCAAGTTTTTCCAAAGGATAAGTCATGTTCATGGGTAGAAAATGAGCAGATTTGGTCAGTCGATCAACAATTACCCAAATAGCATCATGCCCTCTTTGGGTTCTTGGTAAACCAGAAACAAAATCCATGGTAATGTGCTCCCATTTCCACTCCGGGATTTCCAAATGTTGTAATAGTCTTGACTGGTCTCTGATGTTCGGCCTTTACCTGCTGACACGTAGGACAAGTTTGGACATACAGTGCTATCTCCCTCTTCATATTGTCCCAACAATAGAGTTTCTTCAGATCTTGATACATCTTTGTACTACCCGAGGTGCATAGTGTACCTGGAACGATGAAGCCTCATCCATGATTATTCTCTTCAACTCTTCATCCCTTGGTATAAAGATCCGGTTTCGGAACCTCAACAATCCTTCCGGTCCAACACTATATTCAGGTAAGATCCCTGCTTTGGCTTTCTCTATCCGCTTTTGTAACGTAGGATCCTTGCCTTGAGCTTCTTTAATTTGTTCCAACAATTCGGATTGTACATTTATGTTTCCACAAATCACTTTAGAGCCAACTATCCGTGGATTGCTCTCGCTAACTTGCTCTAACAAGCTCCACTCACGGATGGCCAAGCTAGCCATTTGAACTTTCCTACTTAGAGCATCTGCGACAACATTAGCCTTACCCGGATGATAATTAATAGTACAATCATAATCCTCTAATAACTCCACCCATCTACGTTGTCGCAAATTTAGCTCTTTCTGAGAAAACAGATATTTCAGACTCTTATGATCTGTATATACCTCAAAAGTGACTCCATACAAATAATGTCTCCATTTCTTGAGTGCAAATACCACAGCTGCTAATTCCAGATCATGTGTGGGGTAATTCCTTTCATGAGGTTTTAACTTACGGGAAGCGTAGGCAATTACTTGTTTCCCTTGCATTAGTACACATCCCAAACCTTCCCGTGAAGCATCCGTGTACACACCGAAAGTTTCCTTCCCATTGGGCAAAGCTAACACTGGAGCCGACGTTAATCGTTTCTTGAGTTCATTAAAACTTTGTTCACATCGATTCATCCCAATTAAACTTAACATTCTTTTGGGTCAAAATAGTGAGTGGTGTAGCTATCTTCGAAAAATCCTTAATAAACCGCCGATAATAGCCAGCTAATCTCAAGAAACTACGAACTTCCGTTGGATTCTTAGGTCGTTTCCAATTAACCACGGCTTCTACTTTGGAGGGATCTACCGCTATTCCTTTTTCCCGAAATAACATGACCTAAGAATGACACTTGGTCTTTTCAAAATTCACATTTACTGAATTTGGCATACAACTTGTTGTATCTCTCAAAGTTTGTAGCACAATTTTCAAGTGTTGCTCATGCTCCTTATGAGACTTGGAAAATATCAAAATATCATCAATAAAAACTCACCACAAACTGATCCAAGTATGGTCTGAAAACCCTATGCATCAAATCCATAAAAGCCGCTGGGGCATTAGTTAATCCAAATGGCATTACCACAAATTCATAATGACCATATCGAGAGTTAAAAGCAGTTTTAGGTACATCTTCCTTCCTTAATTTTCAATTGATAGTATCCTTGTCTAAGATCCACCTTGGAAAATACTACGGCTCCTTCCAATTGATCAAACAATTCATCAATATGGGAGTAAAGGATACTTATTCTTTATGGTGACATTATTTAACCCTCGATAGTCAATACAAAGCCTAAGAGTACCATCTTTCTTCTTTACAAATAACACTGGAGCTCCCCATGGTGATACACTTGGCCTGACAAACCCTCTTTCTAACAAATCCTAGAGTTGAACCTTAAGCTCTCCAAGTTCGGCAGGAGACATGCGATATGGTGTCTTAGATATTGGCGCGACTCCTGGCACCAATTCTATTCCAAATTTCACTTCTCTCTCAGGGGGTAGGGAGCTTAATTCCTCAGGAAAACATCAGGAAACTCCCTTACCACTGGCACATCCTCAAGTCTCACTTTATCTTCAGGGGTATTAATTAAATAAGCAAGATATCCCACTGCCCCTCTGGACATCAATTTCCTAGCTTGCATGGCAGAAAGAAGGTTCGAAGAAAGTTAGGGTTTTCTTTACATCCAACCTTAAAATAGGTTCTCCCGGTATACTAAAATTCCACCACTTTCGTCCCACAATTTAATTGAAGCACTGTACCGGGTTAAACAATCCATGCCTAATATCACATCATAACCTCGAATAGGTAACGCTATGAGGTCCGTTAGAAATTTTCTCTCTCCTATCCCAAAGCTCACAATCTTTGTAAACAAGGTCGGTTGTCAAGCAATGGTCCCCAGTAGGAGTCCTCACTTCCAATTCATAAGATAATTTAATAGGTTGTATTTCTATAGCAGTCATAAACTGAGGATTCACAAATGAATGAGTGGAACCAGGATCTACTAGCAGTTTAGCTAGACAGTGGAAAATAAGAATCGTACCTTCAATGACTGCTGACGATTCCTGGGCATCGCGCTTATCTAGAGCATAAACTCGAGTTGCATCTTCCTGCTTATTCCCGCTCTCTTTGACTTGATTGGATTCCTTATGCCCAGGTTGAGCTACGCTCGATCTGCTGGCCGCTTGTCTTGGACATTGATTTATTCGATGATCGCCACTATCGCAAAGCAAACATTTACGATTCTTCCTCCAACAAGCATCTTCAATATGACCACTTTTACCACAATATGCACAGACAATAGGAGCACCTGGTGATCGAATTTCCTTTTGGGTATCCTCCTTTCGTTCATTTCCAGGTGGAGCTCTTCCCATCGAAGCCCTACTTGTCCTTCCAGACTGGGCACCTTGCCCTATTCTCACTCCTCCAGTTCTTCTTCCTGTCTTAGGGGTTGGAGCATTTCCGGTTGAGGGTCGGGAATCACTAGTATTTCCCCGCTTCCTCGCTTTCACCGTCCGAACTAAGGACTTTGTTTCTTCCACTTGCTATGCTTTTTCCACTGCGGTTTCATAAGTTTCAATGGTAGCGACAGCTGAGGGCATCTTGAATTTCCAAATTTAGGCCTTGAACAAATCTCTTTTTTCTCCGTCATTCAGTGGCCACTAGTTTCGGGGCATAACGGGATAGTTTAGTAAACTAAGCTTCATACTCAGCCACACTCAGTGTTCCCTATCTCAATTTCAAAAATTCATCTTCCCATTTCTCTTGTACTCGCACGGGAATGTATTTCTTCTTAAACTCTCTAGTGAAGTTAGCCCACGTTCTCGGGGTCTGATATCTTTCCCACTTGACATTTATCAAATTCTACCAAGGGGTGGCTGCACCTTCCAGCTGAAATATGGCAAATGTCACTTGCCTTTCATCAGTATACTTTAGGGTAGCAAAAATTTTCTCAATATCCTCTAGCCATTTTTCGGCGATTTTGGGATTTGGACCGCCGTTGAACTTGGGAGGATTAAATTTTTGAAACCTTTCTAGGGCTACGTCCTTCCCTACTACCGGGTTTCTATGAGTACAACCAACTTCCATTGCTGGATTCTACCGGTTTTCAAGTTAAGTTAAAACGTCTGTCATTCAATTCAATACCACAATCATTGGGTCAATCCCAGAAGTAGAATTTACACTCAAAGTAGTGCTTTCGTCTCGGTCTTGGCGACGGGGACGTCCTCTACCACGGCCTCGTCCACTCATGGCTTAATCTTCTATAATAACATTAATGAATTATTTCAATTTTCTACGTGATAAGTGACGAGATATATTTCAAAATGCACAAATTCAAGAATAAACAAGGAAATCAAATTTTATGCCAAACAAAGTCACATATATATATACAGGCAGTTCAATTTACACATTTTCAAAAGTTCACATACAAAACATATCACACATACAAAGCATAACAAAACTAGCATAAATCTTTGTGCATATTTCTATCTAGTGAGTTTCCTTGTGAGTAATTTAATAGCTTCTCAAAAAATTGAGTGAGTGTTTCCCTTTCCCAGCCAAAGTTCCCACATTGGTTAGAGTAAAGTTAGAGTGTGGATATTTAAGTTGACAAGGAGACTTTAAAAGGTTGGATCCCTTTTAAAGTATCCATCAACTTCTATATCCATTTCCCCTTCCCCT